>JARYGA010037767.1:0-43405 GCA_030545235.1 Helianthus tuberosus | reverse complement strand
AGCCGGATTCGATGTTGTGTTAGGAATGGATTGGTTAGTAGCCAACTGATGCGTGCGAAGTGTCGTATATATTAGGTGTATATTTTAAGCCCTTTTTAACACTTATTTTAGCCAAATTTTAAATTTATAAAACACGATATTTCACTAACACTAAACACACATATGGGCAAGTGCACCCATCGTTGAGTGTAGTATAGCGTTGGTAAGATACCGAGGTCGTCCAAGGACACAAGAGCTTTTAATACCGGTTTATCCTCAACGTCTAACCAAAACAAAAGTTTAGAAAAATGTTTTAAACTAAGAAAAATAAAACTAACTAAAATGCTGAAAATAAAAATAAAAGAAAAACAGATAGACAAGATGAATCACTTGGTTCCGACTCGTATCTAGTATAACCTTTGATTATTTCCGCACTTTTGCACATGATTAAGAGATTATCTTAGTTATTGTAGTAGGCCCCTCTTTTGAAGGTGACGTTACCCTCACCCCAGTAGTTTGAGTCAGCAGGGATACAATCCTAAAAGGGTGGATTATTGGAAGATAATGAATTAAGTTATTAATGCAGTATTGTGGTAGGCCCCGCTTTTGGCGGTGACGTTACCCTCGACTAAGTAGTCTGAGTCAGCAGGGATACAGTCCTAAATAGCCGGGTTATAGTATTAATAGTAGTTAACTTATGAGGGGATCAAAGAGTTTGGACCCCCGCCATCCAATACCGTGAAGTATTGAAGGAGGTCCTACTAAATTTGACCCAGGTCCATTGCAGGACCTCTAAACGCTGAACAATGGCAAGACCTTTACCAAACCGTTCCCTTAACTCCCTACCAGGTAGCCAACATACCTCCATATAGACCGTGGAGATATGAATGGTGAAAATCCTTTATTTTATATAGATAGTAAAATAATGCCAAGACACCACGGACAAACGATAAGGAAAGATCACCTTCAACATAAGTAACTAGTTATTAAAGTCATTAATACAAAACCAAATAAAAAGTGCAAAAGATTAGAAATAAAAAGTATTATACTAGACACTTTGTCTTCACCAGGTGATGTAAGAGACTTAGGCAAACATGGCCTTGATTGTCAAGAACTCTTACGATCAATCTTGGATCCCGAGACGACTCACACACTCTATGATGGACAATGGATGATGGTGGTGGATGATGGTGTTGTGATGGTGGTGGGTGGTGGATGAAGTGTGAGAGAGGTGGTGTGCCAAGGGATGAGATGAAATGAATCCAAGCACTCCTATTTATAGGCTGAACAGAGAGCTGGACACGGCCCCGTGTCCGCTGGGCACGGCCCCGTGTCCGTCTGACACTCTCTCTCCTCATTAATTGTAATTCGCAATTACAATAAATGCGCCTGCTGTACTTTCGACACGCCCCCGTGTCCGCTGAGCACGGCCCCGTGATGGGCAATGGAAGCTTCTATAGGTTTGTCTTTTCTGCTGCTTCTTGGGCACGGCCCCGTGCTGGCTGAGCACGGGGCGTGTTCAGGCTTCTGTTTTCTCTATTTTGCTTTGGAAGGTGCCGTTGAGGGTTCGGGCAGTCCACTAATGTTCATTTTCTTGTATTTATGTTGGATTTAGCTGTCTTTTTGCTTCTTTTGCGTTTTTGAGCTCATTTAATCCTGAAAATACAAAAGGAAGACAAAAACACTCTTTTTCCAATATTAGTACTAAAAAGGGTTAGTTTTATGCCTCATTTGATGTAATTTATATGTTGCATTTTACACACATCACCAACCATGCACGAATTCTTTGTGATAAGAATTCCATAGAAATTTATACACCCATAGGAGAATTAGTGGTGATTACAGGAGATAAGCCACATAAGCCAATGAAATTCATTTCAGTAATGAAATTGGCCAATTACTCAAGAAAACAAGAAATGGTGTATATGATTTCAGTAATCATTAAAACGAAAAGTAAAGAATTTAAGGACATTCCAGTAGTATCAGAATACTCAGATGTATTCCCAGAAGAACTACCTGGATTACCACCTGATAGGGAAGTCGAATTTAGGATTCATCTAATTCCTGGAACTACACCGATAGTTAAAGCACCTTATCGGTTAGCACCCACTGAAATGCTAGAATTGAAAAAGCAATTAGATGAATTACTAAGTAAAGGTTTCATACAACCTAGTTCATCCCCTTGGGGAGCACCAGTGTTGTTCGTAAAGAAGAAGGATGGTTCGATGAGAATGTGTATTGATTATAGAGAATTGAATAAGGTTACAATTAAGAATCGATACCCATTACCTAGGATTGATGATCTTTTCGATCAACTTCAAGGAGCTAGATATTTTTCTAAGATCGACTTACGCTCCAGATATCATCAGTTGAAGGTACAAGAAGAAGACATACCTAAAACTGCTTTCAGAACTAGGTATGATCATTACGAGTTTACAGTCATGCTCTTTAGACTAACGAATGCACCTGCCGCATTCATGGACTTGATGAAGAGAATCTGTAAACCGTATTTGGATAAATTTGTAATTGTCTTCATTGACGATATACTTATTTATTCCAAGAATCAGGAAGAGCACTGTCAGCACTTGCATGCACTCTTAACTTTGTTAAGAAAGGAAAAGCTTTACGCCAAATTCTCGAAGTGTGAATTTTGGCTACAAGAAGTGCAATTCCTAGGACACATGGTGAATCACGAAGGTATTCATGTAGATCCTGCTAAAATAGAAGCGATCACCAAATGGAAGGTTCCTCAATCCGCAATGGAAATTAGAAGTTTTATAGGTTTACCCGGATATTATAGACGATTTATTAAGGATTTTTCCAAGATAGCTGTACCATTAACTAAGCTAACCTGTAAATCAGTTAAGTTTGAATGGGGACCTAGGCAAGAAGAAGCTTTTAAGATTTTAAAACAAAAGTTAACAAATGCCCCAATCCTAGCCTTGCCAGAAGGAACTGAAGATTTTAAAGTTTACTGTGATGCTTCAAAACTAGGATTAGGATGTGTGCTAATTGATATTCGCTAATTTCCACATATTTTAGTCCCCCATTTTATCCCCATTTTGTGCGTTTTCGGCCGTAAAACCGTCATTCGGATACTTAATCATGTATACTTTTGTTTACAGGCCCAAAACAACATACCAGACAAGATGATAGTGAAAACGAGGACTTTCCAGACAAAACGACAAAGCTGCGAACATTCTGTTAGAATTCTGACCTGGGCGAATGGAACGGTCGTGCGACCTGATGCACGACCGTGCATCACCGACAAATGCAGCCCAACCCGGCAATGAACGAGGGTGCGACTCAGGATGCAAGCACATTCCGGTAACGCACGGGCGTGCGTCTGATTGCACCCCGTGCGGATGCGATGACCAGCCAAACCCCGGAACTGAACGACCAGTGCTGTTGTCCGTGCAACAAGAACCCGGAAACGAACGGTCGTGCGTCAGGAAGAACGGTCGTGCGAGACCGAAGACCGGTCAAGATCTGATGACGTCATGCAGTATGGTGCACCATCCCTCCAATAATGCATAAAGTGAACGGTCGTGCAACAGGTCGCACGACCGTGCGACAGCGAAATTATATAAAAACTTGCAGAAACATTCTGCTCAAAACTCTGGACATTTTGGAAGCGATTCTGGCAATTTTCAGGCTCCGGAGGCTTCTGCTTTCACCCGGATTCAAGCCACATTGTGCCGATTAGCTTCGTTATCTTCCAGATTCTTAATCTTATGCTTGTTTATGGTTTGGTTTTCTAATCTTTCCATGATTTTGTTAATCTTTCAAGCATTTAGATTAATGTTTATGTATTATTGTAGCCTTTGGGCAAAAACACAACAATCCCTTGCTTGATTATAGCCATTAGTATGTTAATCTTTGTTTGTAATGACATTTGGAAGTATTTTCTATTTTAATCTTTGATGATTAGTTTGCAACCTTGTTATTGATATTGATTTCTTGATTATAAGTAATTGCGTTGGATGATTAGTATTTGGTTAGTTAATATAGTTGAAAAATGAAGCTTAATTAATCTTGTATTAGTAAACTTTAAACTTGGTTAACTAGTTTAGCTTGGTTAAAATGTGTGCACCATGATACTAGAAATGGTTAGTGGTTTAATAAAATGTAATTATTGTTAATCAAGAAAGCTTGCCGTCACGTAAGGACCTTAACGGGTTAAATGGTGTCGTTATAAATTCTTGCCATGATTTGTTAGCTTAGTTAGTAGTTTAGGCCAAAATTGCTATCTTGATGAATTTATGTGCAAGATTTGTAAAATGAACTCGGTTGTGATTTAATCTAGTTTATGCTTGTCTCGGTGGTTGCATTGTGTTTATCGGTGTCGCTTTCCTTGATTAAGTGTGGTTAGAAAACTCCTAACGGATGACTAACTTATTTTTAAGAGATTTTCATAGACATTTATTAATTGCACGTTAAAGAACAATTTTAGGTGGTTAAAGTGTGTTTATCGTTTTAGCTTTCCGAATGATTGTCATGTTAGGATTCCCGAAAGGGATACTAATTGTCTTAAAATGGAAAATTGACCGAATGCTTCTAGTGCCAAAACCGACTTAGTTGACATACTTTGGTTGTGTATTAAGCAATGCTATTTATCTATTTTCTACTATGTTTTATAAGTATTTGTTAATGCTTACTTTAGTTTATAAAAAATTAAACAACTTATGTTTTTACCGATAGTTTAGTGACAAAGGTCTAGTATTATTTCTCCGCCCATTTCCTTGGATCGATACTTGGTTCTTACCGATACTTTACTACATATATGACGGGGTACACTTGCCTCTTTCGTGTGTGTTTTGATGTAAAAGTAATAATCACTTTTATAAATTTAAAACCAAATCGTGTGTAATTTCATTGCAATATTATGTATATATACGCACACGTCAAGTTTTTGGCGCCATTGCTAGGGAAATGGCGAGCTTTAGGAACGACCCGAGTCATTGTTTTATCGGTGTATATACTTGTTAATATTTGTGAATGCTTTCTTGATTATTTATTTGTTAATATTTCTTGTTTTTAATTCGATTTATTCGTTTTCGTGAATATTTTGTACACTTGTAAATTTTTGTTCCATTTATTTATTTAATCCGGATTTATTATTTAATTATTCTTTGAGTTTTCGGCTCCTAAAATTCATTTTTATACTAGCCGATTCGATTATTTTTTATTGTGTTGATTTTTATAAAATTTCGGGCCCATTTTCGAATTTTTATAAAATTTTCAGCCCATTTAAAATAATAATCTGTTTCTTTTCAGCAAAAAAAATAGCTTTATTATATTAATAAAATATTCATTGTGTCGATTTTTCGTTTGCAGGTTGATGTTCTCGACCCCCGCTCCAGAAGTTGTTGAACCGTCAGACGAACCCGAGCGCGATCTAAGGAGACGTCTTCGTACGAGAGGGCGTGCGGTTGGGCTACTGCTCGCAGCTGGTGAGCAGGAGCAGGTGGTACCCGCTGAAGCCGAGGGCTCAGGGGCAGCAGGGAACGCAATCATGGCAGACGATGAGCGACCTTTGAATGAATCAAATCAGCCTGGAGCCGAGTATCCTACGACCTACTATAGATGCACCTGTTTTTGAAATTAAATCTAGTATTATTAATATGGTGCAGAATTCGGTGCAGTTTGACGGGCGTGAACATGAGAATCCCGGACGACATATAGCGGCTTTTCTCCAAGTTTGTTCCACGTTTAAGATTAGAGATGTTTCGGAGGATGCTGTTAGGTTGAGGTTGTTTCCATTCTCATTGCGTGAAAAAGCCAGAGCATGGCTTATGTCACTACCAGTTGGTTCCATCAGGACCTGGAATGGGTTGGCGGAGCTGTTTATGCCAAAATATTTTCCACCTCAGAAGACAACCAAGTTAAGAAATCGAGTTGTGACCTTTCGCCAATATGAGGGAGAGTCGTTGCACACGGCTTGGGAGAGATTTAAGGATCTGTTACTTGATGTTCCCCATCATGGTTTCTGATGTGTGTAAAATGCAACATATAAATTACATCAAATGAGGCATAAAACTAACCCTTTTTTAGTACTAATATTGGAAAAAGAGTGTTTTTGTCTTCCTTTTGTATTTTCAGGATTAAATGAGCTCAAAAACGCAAAAGAAGCAAAAAGACAGCTAAATCCAACATAAATACAAGAAAAGGAACATTAGTGGATTGCCCGAACCCTCAACGGCACCTTCCAAAGCAAAATAGAGAAAACAGAAGGCTGAACACGCCCCGTGCTCAGCCAGCACGGGGCCGTGCCCAAGAAGCAGCAGAAAAGACAAACCTATAGAAGCTTCTATTGCCCACCACGGGCCGTGCTCAGCGGACACGGGGGCGTGTCGAAAGTACAGCAGGCGCATTTATTGTAATTGCGAATTACAATTAATGAGGAGAGAGAGTGTCAGACGGGCACGGGGCCGTGTCCAGCGGACACGGGGCCGTGTCCAGCTCTCTGTTCAGCCTATAAATAGGAGTGCTTGGATTCATTTCATCTCATCCCTTGGCACACCACCTCTCTCACACTTCATCCACCACCCACCACCATCACAACACCATCATCCACCACCATCATCCATTGTCCATCATAGAGTGTGTGAGTCGTCTCGGGATCCAAGATTGATCGTAAGAGTTCTTGACAATCAAGGCCATGTTTGCCTAAGTCTCTTACATCACTTGGTGAAGACAAAGTGTCTAGTATAATACTTTTTATTTCTAATCTTTTGCACTTTTTATTTGGTTTTGTATTAATGACTTTAATAACTAGTTACTTATGTTGAAGGTGATCTTTCCTTATCGTTTGTCCGTGGTGTCTTGGCATTATTTTACTGTCTATATAAAATAAAGGATTTTCACCATTCATATCTCCACGGTCTATATGGAGGTATGTTGGCTACCTGGTAGGGGGTTAAGGGAACGGTTTGGTAAAGGTCTTGCCATTGTTCAGCGTTTAGAGGTCCTGCAATGGACCTGGGTCAAATTTAGTAGGACCTCCTTCAATACTTCACGGTATTGGATGGCGGGGGTCCAAACTCTTTGATCCCCTCATAAGTTAACTACTATTAATACTATAACCCGGCTATTTAGGACTGTATCCCTGCTGACTCAGACTACTTAGTCGAGGGTAACGTCACCGCCAAAAGCGGGGCCTACCACAATACTGCATTAATAACTTAATTCATTATCTTCCAATAATCCACCCCTTTAGGATTGTATCCCTGCTGACTCAAACTACTGGGGTGAGGGTAACGTCACCTTCAAAAGAGGGGCCTACTACAATAACTAAGATAATCTCTTAATTATGTGCAAAAGTGCGGAAATAATCAAAGGTTATACTAGATACGAGTCGGAACCAAGTGATTCATCTTGTCTATCTGTTTTTATTTTATTTTTATTTTCAGCATTTTAGTTAGTTTTTATTTTTCTTAGTTTAAAACATTTTTCTAAACTTTTATTTTGGTTAGACGTTGAGGATAAACCGGTATTAAAAGCTCTTGTGTCCTTGGACGACCTCGGTATCTTACCAACGCTATACTACACTCAACGATGGGTGCACTTGCCCATATGTGTGTTTAGTGTTAGTGAAATATCGTGTTTTATAAATTTAAAACTTGGCTAAAATAAGTGTTAAAAAGGGCTTAAAATATACACCTAAAATATACGACACTTCGCACGCATCAAGTTTTCGGCGCCGTTGCCGGGGACACAAGGATTTTAAGAAAGTTAGGAATCAACGGCCTAATCATCTTTTATTTTTCTTTTTTTATTTTTTTAGGATTTTCTTAATTTTTCAGCTTCTGCAGAGCTCAGCACGGGCCGTGCCCGCTGAACACGCCCACGTGCTCAATCATTGGAACTGGCAATCCTGTTTTACATCAGACAGTAAGCTGAACACGGGGCCGTGTCCACTCAACACGCCCCCGTGCCCAAGTTTCAGTTACTGAAAACAGAACCGTTAGATCCCGACGGTTGGTAATTTCTGACATAAACATGAGTGATAGTAATTATTTTTACTTTCGGCACTCTTATGGTACGTGGTGTCAATTATGTGGTGGCGAACATGAAGAAGTAAAATGCTACTTCCTAAATTATAGGCCCCACTACATGGACCCACGATCTTCTCACAACCTTAAGAGGGGCGAAAGTAAAAATAAGCACTATTTCTCCCTCGAATGCGCCCAGCCAGATATTTTAGGGGAAATGTTCCTTAGCGAATTATTTCAACTAGAAGAGCTAATTCTGAAATAGATAGAAGAGCTTGGGAAGGATTTTATTAATCCGCCCCAAGACGATGCCCATGAAGAAATGTTGGAACCGCATTCCGACAACCTCGTTGCTCCCGAAAATACCTTCGTACCTAGCAAAGACTTGGACGATAGTCGTCCCTGTGTCGATTGTGCCGTGAAGGACTCTCCATCGACCTCGTTCGGTGCATACATAGACCTGAGCGATTCGGCATATACCTTCTTTAACAAGAGCCCGGAAAAGGGTTGGACTTGTCCACCTAGAATGAAAATAGGAATTACCCTCACCGACAACCTCTTGCGTTCTCGCCTTAGTCTAGGACAATTAAGGTATATTAGGCACTTTGGGGTTGTTCCAACCAGTAAGGAACCACCCGATATCGGGGAGATCCTTGAATTAGCAAAACTCCATAAAGCAGCCTCCAGACACGGGGCCGTGTCCAGGTCAACACGCCCCCGTGCTCACTAAAAAGATTCTCTGCTGATTTGGTCAGAATACGGACAAAATGTGTCAGGATTTTCTCTGAACACGGGGCCGTGTCCAGTCAACACGGGGCCGTGCCCAGGGCGCTGTCGTTTTCTTTAAATGCAGCCTGATTCCTGCTCATTTTGACCACTTCAATTGACAGAGATCTCTGGAATTTTCACTCATACCATCCTAGGTAAGTGTCAAAAGAAGGTTCCAAGGGACCCTCTTGTCCTTTCCACTTTTATTCATTTCCTCCTCTTTCAAAATTTTTTCAAAAGTTCCTCCATGGAAGCTTGGAAATCCTTTGATTCCAATCCTCTATGTAAAGTTTGTAAGATTATTTGCTAAAGATTCTGGGCTAAAGTTAGTTGAATAACTTTACTTTAAATTATCCGAGCTTAAAACCCAGATAAAAATCATAAAAATAATTTAAAACTCCAAGAGTCTTTAGCCAAAAATCCTGCAGACAAATGGACACGGGGCCGTGCTCAACGAGCACGGGGACGTGTCCAGAGGCTCTGTTTTGTAAAAATTTAGTTTTCTTCGGTTTTCTTCACAGAAAATGGCAAGCAGAACAAGCGGATCATCTTCAAGGAATAACCGACAAGGGAGGAGATCTTCAACAGCAGAAGACTCTCTTGTAAACTATGTTTACGCTCTAAGGGAGGCTATTGATGAAATGACAGGAGTGGAAGAAGCATTGGTCGACCGTATCAACCATCTTACTGTGGGGCTGGAGGGCTGTCTCCATGAAGTAAACCTCTTGCACCAGAGGTTGAACCTTCTCGCCTCCCCGCCTTTGGTACCCATAATAACCCAAAGGGCGTGGAACATGGTGCCCGAAGTTGTCATTCCAGCTGAATGGTACGCCATGCACCAAGAGCTTCCTCGAAGAGTGGTGCAAGGAGTCCCGGTGAATGTTCCCCCTCAACCACCAACAGCAGAAGAAAACGAAGCCGCATTCTTCCTCCCTAGGGAGATCGAAGAATGGCTTTAAACAAAGTTTAGGAAGGAACTCGTTCGGCTAAAAGTCCTACTCTATCGGGAAATCATTCTCGAAATTTTCCTAAATTAGTAGAACTCCTTATGATAACCTCGTGTACTTGCTGACCTATCTAGTTAAGTTTTAATTTTAGTTTAATTTAGGATTATGTAAGTTCTCTCTATGATGAAATGAAATGATGGTTTTAATGTTTGGATGGTTTGTAATGAATAAAACACACTCATGGTGGTAAAGGATGAAAAGGGGAACGAGAAAAATGATCCCATGCACAAGAACGAGGCAACCCGACAATTTTCTCCCTTTCAGAAGGTTCAACACGGGCCGTGCCCAACCAACACGGCCCCGTGTCGAACCACCTGCAGAAAACGCCCAGTACAGGTAACTGGACACGGGCCGTGTTCACCCAACACGCCCCCGTGTCCAGACTTCTGTTTCTCTTATTTCAAATTTGTTACTGGCACTTGAACACGGGGCCGTGCCCGGATAACACGGGGCCGTGTTCAGTGCCCAGTAACACGAATTTTTGCTTTTTAAACACTATTTTACACATCTAATCAACCTAAACATTTATTTTTGGGACACATTGAGGACAATGTGTAATTTAAGTGTGGGGGGGATGCTAAAACCTTGAATTTTGCAAGTCCTAAATACAAGCCTTACACAAAACTCTATTGGAACCGCTAATCACCCCAAATTTTTTCAAAAATTTCAATTTTTTTTGTCTAGGTTTAACTCGGGAAATTCAAGCTCTCAAAAAGGTTATATTTTTACAAATTTACAACCGATAGCGTAGTGATAAAAAGAACCAACATAAGAAAATTATGAAAAGGCATGACAAACTTATTTAAAATTTGATTATATATACTTGATCACATAAAAACCCATTCCCACAAAAGTGAGTTTTGAGCCTTTATTGAGCACACAATTCCATATCATTTGACTAAATGCTCATTTTTCGTTTCTTGTGTGAATAGCCGCTTGGTTCTTACGACTCTAGAACTTGCCATGACAATACATTCCCGGTCCTTATCAACTTAAACCCGAGTAAGTAAATGATAGAGGCATTAGGACTAACCTTTTTCATTTCTACACCATTATTTTTCTTTTTCTTTTACCACCTACCCAAAAATCCCCCTAGTTAGCCCCTTTGAGCCTAAACCTTTTCGTTTCATCACCCAAAACAAAAACCCTTTCACCCACCAAAACCTTTTTCATTTTTAACCCTTTATTTTAGTAACAAGTTCGGTTCTATCGTTAAAAAAAAAAAAAAAAATATGAAGCAAAAAGAAAATAAACAAACAAAGTAATCAAAAATAACTTTGTTTAAATAAAAGCTTCATCAAAAATAAAAAGTTGCAAAAATACGAAAACCGACACTTGTTACGCTTTTTAGCCCTTTTTCTACTAACCACTAACCCAACCACCTACCTTTAACCCTAGCCAACCCTTAACCCACAAAGTCCTCTTGATATCTACAAAGGTATAAAAGTTAAAAAGGAGGAGGATTGATTTCTTGGCAAGCCTATGGTAGGAATAAGTTCCAGGACCGCTCTCGAGTGATTCACTAAAAATACACCTTCGGCCGAGTGTGAGTGATTTCCCCGCGAGGTATGTGAACTTGTATATAAATAGAATTTTAAAAAAAATATGTTATGCCCAATTAAGTAATTTCTTTTATGAACAGTTCTAAATAAATCATTACGAATAGGAGTGTAAATAAATAAAAATAAAACCCCAAAAAGATCTTGGAAATCCCGACACTCTATGACAAGCCCAAAACCTTCTCTTCTACCTATTCCATTTGGGAGTGTAAGCCAAATATTAAAGAGTTTTGCTTGAGGACAAGCAAAAGTTCAAGTGTGGGGGTATTTGATGTGTGTAAAATGCAACATATAAATTACATCAAATGAGGCATAAAACTAACCCTTTTTTAGTACTAATATTGGAAAAAGAGTGTTTTTGTCTTCCTTTTGTATTTTCAGGATTAAATGAGCTCAAAAACGCAAAAGAAGCAAAAAGACAGCTAAATCCAACATAAATACAAGAAAAGGAACATTAGTGGATTGCCCGAACCCTCAACGGCACCTTCCAAAGCAAAATAGAGAAAACAGAAGGCTGAACACGCCCCGTGCTCAGCCAGCACGGGGCCGTGCCCAAGAAGCAGCAGAAAAGACAAACCTATAGAAGCTTCTATTGCCCACCACGGGCCGTGCTCAGCGGACACGGGGGCGTGTCGAAAGTACAGCAGGCGCATTTATTGTAATTGCGAATTACAATTAATGAGGAGAGAGAGTGTCAGACGGGCACGGGGCCGTGTCCAGCGGACACGGGGCCGTGTCCAGCTCTCTGTTCAGCCTATAAATAGGAGTGCTTGGATTCATTTCATCTCATCCCTTGGCACACCACCTCTCTCACACTTCATCCACCACCCACCACCATCACAACACCATCATCCACCACCATCATCCATTGTCCATCATAGAGTGTGTGAGTCGTCTCGGGATCCAAGATTGATCGTAAGAGTTCTTGACAATCAAGGCCATGTTTGCCTAAGTCTCTTACATCACTTGGTGAAGACAAAGTGTCTAGTATAATACTTTTTATTTCTAATCTTTTGCACTTTTTATTTGGTTTTGTATTAATGACTTTAATAACTAGTTACTTATGTTGAAGGTGATCTTTCCTTATCGTTTGTCCGTGGTGTCTTGGCATTATTTTACTGTCTATATAAAATAAAGGATTTCACCATTCATATCTCCACGGTCTATATGGAGGTATGTTGGCTACCTGGTAGGGGGTTAAGGGAACGGTTTGGTAAAGGTCTTGCCATTGTTCAGCGTTTAGAGGTCCTGCAATGGACCTGGGTCAAATTTAGTAGGACCTCCTTCAATACTTCACGGTATTGGATGGCGGGGGTCCAAACTCTTTGATCCCCTCATAAGTTAACTACTATTAATACTATAACCCGGCTATTTAGGACTGTATCCCTGCTGACTCAGACTACTTAGTCGAGGGTAACGTCACCGCCAAAAGCGGGGCCTACCACAATACTGCATTAATAACTTAATTCATTATCTTCCAATAATCCACCCCTTTAGGATTGTATCCCTGCTGACTCAAACTACTGGGGTGAGGGTAACGTCACCTTCAAAAGAGGGGCCTACTACAATAACTAAGATAATCTCTTAATTATGTGCAAAAGTGCGGAAATAATCAAAGGTTATACTAGATACGAGTCGGAACCAAGTGATTCATCTTGTCTATCTGTTTTTATTTTATTTTTATTTTCAGCATTTTAGTTAGTTTTTATTTTTCTTAGTTTAAAACATTTTTCTAAACTTTTATTTTGGTTAGACGTTGAGGATAAACCGGTATTAAAAGCTCTTGTGTCCTTGGACGACCTCGGTATCTTACCAACGCTATACTACACTCAACGATGGGTGCACTTGCCCATATGTGTGTTTAGTGTTAGTGAAATATCGTGTTTTATAAATTTAAAACTTGGCTAAAATAAGTGTTAAAAAGGGCTTAAAATATACACCTAAAATATACGACACTTCGCACGCATCAGTTTCTCCAAGAGACAGCTGGTCTTGACATTCTATCAAGGGCTTAGCTACAATACGCAGGAGCGATTATACATGAATGCAGGAGGCGATCTAGGAACGAAGACGCCGAATGAGGCTTATGATATCATTGAGAAAGTTGCGTTGAAGTCTAGCTCGCGTCGCGAAGGAGATAGAGGCCGGGCTACATCATCATCAACGCCCCGAGGAGGAGTTCATGCTGTAGACGACTATACGGCCATTACTGCATAAATCTCGGCTCTTGCATCGAAATTCGATAGGTCCCAGATGGTTGCGCATGCTGGCTCAGGATGTGACCAGTGTGGGGTGTCACACGAGCCTGGTGCATGCTTTCAGGGAGTCGTGTATGAGGGCCACGAAGAAGTAGATTTTGTGAGTAATCAGGTGAGGCCTCAGAACAACCCGTGCAGCAATACCTATAATCCCGGATGGAGAAATCACCCTAATTTTGGGTGGCGAGCGAATACAGGCAATCAAAATCCTTTGGGATTTACTTAGCACGCTCCAGCGCCCTAGCGCCCGAGCAGGGTCAGGGTCAGCAGTTCCAGCAATACAACCAACCTTACTAGCAGCGTCCATATTCGTATCAGAATCAGGGCTCTAGGAGTAGTTCCCAGCAGCAGGCCCCTCAGTCTAGTTCCAAGCTGAAGGACATGATGGCTCAGCTTCTTACTAGCTCCTCGAGCGCGAATCAGTTGGCTAAAAAACGCTACCAACAGAGCGAGGATCGTTTTCTTTCTCATGAGGGAGAAATGAGGAGTCACAAGGCCTCGATTCAGAATATTGAGAATCAGGTTGGTCAGCTGGCGCAGATGATGTCAAAGAGACCCCCGGGTGGTCTTCCGGGAAATACAGAACCAAACCCGGGTGGGCATGTGAATGCGATCATGACCAGGAGTGGAAAAACTACCGGACCCGTCATATCGGACTCATCACCGATCACTGAAGCGGTCCCGACTGACATACCGGACGAGGTGTAAGCCAGGCTACGCCCAGCAAGTACAGCACAAGGCCAGGAGCCGGTCAAAGATTACATTCCCAAAGTACCTTATCCAGGCAGGCTGAAGAAGCAGAAGAATGACGAACAATACGGTAAGTTCCTTGAGTTGTTTAAGCAACTACACATTAATATACCGTTAGCCTTGGCCCAGATGCCAAAGTATGCGAAATTCCTTAAGGACATCCTCTCAAATAAACAGAAGCTCGAGGATATTTCATGCGTGGTGATGAATGAAACTTGTTCTGCCGTTTTACAAAACCGTCTGCCCACGAAAATGGGAGATCCGGGTAGTTTTACGCTCCCGTGTTTGATTGGAAACATGTCTGTTAGCCATGCGTTGGCTGACTTGGGAGCGAGTATCAACCTTATGCCATATAAGGTTTTTACTAAACTGGATCTGGGTGAGCCGTCACCTACTAGGATGAGCATTCGGTTGGCAGACCGTTCAATCAAGTATCCGCGTGGATTTGTGGAAAACATGCTTGTAAAAATCGATAAATTTGTTTTCCCCGTGGATTTTGTTATTCTTGACATGGACGAAGATTCAAGAGTACCTTTGATACTTGGACGCCCGTTCCTCAATTCTGTGAGGACGATTGTTGATGTGGCAGCTGGCCAAATCATGCTCCGAGTGAATGACGAGCACGTGACATTCGATATCAAAAGATTGATGCAGCATCCGCAAAGTCACGATGACAAGCTTTACTATGTCGACATTGTCGATGCATGTGTGTGCTCTCATTTTCAAGGTACAGTTGACGAGATTGATTCGGACACACGTCTGTCGTGTGGGGACCTGATTGGCATTACGCAGGAGGGCCACAATTTCGAGCAACTAGTCTATCAGATTGGTGATGATGGTTCCCAGAGTCCGGAGAGATTTCTAGAAATTGGCCATGTAGAAGAAGAGAAAGCAAAACCGTCGGTTGAAGATCCACCGTCTTTAGAGTTGAAAGAACTCCCGCCACATCTCGAGTATGCATTTCTTGACGAGGAGCGTCGCTTGCCGGTTATAATTTCGGCATCATTGGAAAAGTATGAGAAAAATCAGCTTCTTGAGGTTCTGAGACTTCATAAGAGAGCCATTGCTTGGAAAATCATGGATATTAAAGGCATCAATCCTTCTTTTTGTACTCACAAAATTCTGATGGAAGATGAGTACAAACCGTGTGCACAGCATCAGAGGCGTTTAAATCCAAATATGCAGGACGTGGTGAAGAAGGAGGTGATTAAGTTGTTGGATGCCGGGATGATTTATCCTATATTCGACTCTGTGTGGGTGAGTCCAGTGCAGGTTGTACCCAAGAAAGGTGGTATGACTGTAGTCTCAAATGATAGGATTGAACTAACTCCCACCCGTACCGTCACTGGGTGGCGAGTTTGCATTGATTACCGCAAACTCAACGATGCTACTCGTAAGGATCACTTCCCGCTTCCATTCATCGATTAGATGTTGGAATGTCTGTCGGGGAAGTTGTATTACTGTTTCTTGGACGGGTTCTCTGGGTACTTCCAAATTCCTATAGCTCCTGAGGATCAGGAGAAGACTACCATTACCTGCCCCTTCGACACATTCGCCTACAGGCGTATGCCTTTTGGGTTGTGTAATGCACCAGCAACCTTCCAGAGATGCATGGTTGCAATTTTTCATGATATGATCGAGGATTCCATGGAGGTTTTCATGGATCACTTTTCGGTGTTTGGGGATTCCTTCGATCATTGCTTGGAAAATTTGAAAAATATGTTGAAGAGGTGTGAAGAGACGAATCTAGTCCTGAACTGGGAAAAGTGCCACTTCATGGTGAAGGAGGGCATAGTTCTGGGACATAAGATTTCTCATGCTGGTATGGAAGTCGATCCAGCTAAAGTCGACATTATTTCACGACTTCCGCCTCCCACCTCTGTGAGAGCGATACGGAGCTTTCTTGGTCATGCAGGGTTCTACAGGCGATTTGTAACACCCCGAAAAAAATGTAAAACCTTAAAACTGGAATTAGTAAGGTTTAAATAAATGAGAGTTTACTAACTAAGAATTTTAACCAAGTTAGTTAACTAGTCTAGAAATAGCTTATAGAGTGATTAAAAGCTATCAAACTATATCTTGAACAAAATAGAGGGACCATAGTTGTTAACTCTAAAACTTAAATAAAAGTGGGACAAATAAAATAAACCAAACACCCCAAACAAGGGTGTTGGTCGACCAGAAGAAGGCAGGGGGCGACACCCCCTATCCAAGAACCCTAAAACCCACAAATTCCTTAAATTGAAGATGCAATTCTAATCCAAAACGAAATCCGAGTTTAAATTATCGATCCTCATCACAAGAGGATCATAAGGTATGTAAAAATTCGTGTTAATTCCTTGTTTGAAATTCTCATGATTTTGGGAATCTAAGATTAGATGATTGCATGTGTGTTGTTTGATATGATTAGAGATGATGTAGTGTCTAGAAGTGAAACCTAGACAACTACATATGAAATCATGCCCAAATTCTGGAAATTTTAAGAATCCATGGAAGCTAGGTTATGGGTTTTGTAAGATGAAGATGAACACTAGGGTTTAGGATGATTATCCTAGTGTATTTTGATTGTTGAAAGTGATTTCCAGAAAATATGATGCTTAAAACACTATAGGATGGCTCTATTGTTGTCAAGTTAGCTAATTAACAAGCTAAGAAGTTGATTTCAAAAGATATAAAAATTCTGCACATGAAGTGTTTGATGAAATGCCTCTATGAAGGCTTAAAACTGAAATTCTGAGCTTAAACGCATAATCATGATGTTTTGGTGAATTATGCGAATTATGATTTAAATAGAGTTCTAAAACGCATTATGAATGAACTCTATAGGAGCGGACGCAGGAGCGTCGAGTGGACAAGCGAGTGGCGAACCACGTTTAAAGGGCAAACTTTGAAGGTATGTAACTTGACCCGTTACTCTATTAAGCTTGATGATTTAGTGTGTAAGTGAATCATTGAATAAGAGTTGTTTTGGTTACGCGATGAAGTCGCTATATTGATTGTTAAATTTGGATGGTACTCGTTGGTAGTCGTCATAGGAATGGATTTCGTAGACGAGCCAAACGGGTCAATTAATCGAGTAAAACATAAATCACATTCCGGAAATATGTTAGATTTGTTCTATGCTATTGGTTAATGTTTATTACATGCTAGAAATACTAGTTTTAGATGAAATGGGTTGTTTGCAAGGAAATTTCCGAAATTGGTTTTGAAGGAAATGAACTAAGAAATCAAAACATAGATTTCCAGGACCTATCGTAAATTACGGTGATACCGTAATTTACGGTGTAGGTCAGAATGGTTACGGTAATTATCTACTGGTTTACGGTAACCAGGAAAGTTCAGGGCACACCGTAAATTACGGTGAGACCGTAATTTACGGTAAACCCAGAATTGTTGTTTCGTGTCTATTATTTCAGATGTAATGTTTATCTTTGTGTTTATGATTTACAATAACGATCAAAACTAATAAGTTTAATGTTTTGATCATAGGTAAATTAGTGTAGCTTACGGATGGCGATCAAGCGATAAAGTGAAGAACCGAACACTCTATTTTGAAGCTTCCGCAACGTTTTAGATCTATTGTAGTCTTTGTGTATGGTTGTTACTACATTTTAAAACTAGTTGAAACATTTTGTATCTTGGTCATCCCTCAACTAGGGTCTTGGTTATTATTAAATTTTGTAAATGAAAGTCATGTAATCAACTATATTTTATTTAAAATCAAGGGTTTAAATTCTAGGGTGTTACAAGTTGGTAATCAGAGCTCATGGTTGTCAATAAGTGTTCGGTTCAAGCTTGATCGATCGTCCGGTAAGAATTAACTTGTTTTGTTAATAAATTATGTACTACGTATAAAATGAGAAATGGACAATATGCATGAAAAGAGTGTGTAAGCTCACTCAAAAAGCAAGAAATGCATGAAACATGAATTATCAAAGCAAGTTACGGACTTGATTAAATAGAAACATGAATTATCAAATCAAGTTACGGACTTGATTAAATAGAAACATGAATTATCAAATCAAGTTACGGACTTGATTAAATAGAAACATGAATTATCAAATCAAGTTACGGACTTGATTAAATAGAAACATGAATTATCAAATCAAGTTACGGACTTGATTAAATAGAAACATGAATTATCAAATCAAGTTACGGACTTGATTAAATAGAAACATGAATTATCAAATCAAGTTACGAACTTGATTAAATCAAAACAAGTAAAGCATGTGTTACAAATAGAATGTTTAACAATCTATGTAAACATTTCAGAAATCGAGATGGCTGAGGGAGGCAATGATAATGCGGTGCCAAGAGTCACCGAACAAGTGAGGGAAGTGATTGCCGAAGAGGTTGGAAAGGCGATCGAAAACAGTTTGTCGGACTTTATTGATAAAATCCAAGACACGGTTTTATCAATAGTAGAAGATAGAATCAAGAAACTGGAAGACGAGTCAAATGTAGTAAAGGAAAAGCGTGGAGGACGAAAGCCTTGTTCATACAAGGAATTCATGGCTTGTAAACCACCAGTATACAATGGGGAGGTTGACCCGATAGTGTGCCAACGATGGTTAAGTGACATCGAAGGGGTATTCGAGAGAACCCATTGTGACGAAGAAGACTACGTAGCCTTTGGTACGGGTCAACTAAGGAGTCAAGCGAAAGATTGGTGGGATAACAAAAAGAAGGAGATTGGAAGCGAAGCGGCTAAGGCCATGACATGGGAGGAGTTTAAGACGCCGTTTCTTAAACACCATAGTCCCAAGGCGGTCGTAAATAAAATCAAGGAAGAGTTTATGCAACTCAGACACAAAGGTGAATCCATAGACAAGATCACGGGGATGTTTATGGACAAGATGAAGTTCTGTGATGAATTGATAACGAATGAAGAGCAAAAGGTCTATTATTACCATAACATGTTAAGCGCGGAATATAGAGAGTTCATAACCCCTTCAAAGTACGAGACCCTTACCGAGATTGTCAATGCTG
Organism: Helianthus tuberosus; assembly: GCA_030545235.1. Taxonomy (NCBI): domain Eukaryota; kingdom Viridiplantae; phylum Streptophyta; class Magnoliopsida; order Asterales; family Asteraceae; genus Helianthus; species Helianthus tuberosus. The sequence goes on along the minus strand of JARYGA010037767.1, from coordinate 24,101 downwards.
CTCGGGAAAGGGAGATCGAATTGAAGAAGAGTATAGAACGGGGTGAACGAAGGGCACTAGATGTGAATCCAAGCCCTACCAAGAAAGCAAGAACGAATGAATCCGCAAAGAGATCAGATGCTAAAGGTAGCACATCAGGTTGCAAAATTTGTGGGAAGAATCATAAGGGCGAATGTCGTTACAAGGATAAGCCTTGTCCCATATGCAAGAAAAAGGGACATATGGCTATGTCATGCCCGGAGAAGGTGACGGTTTGTTACAATTGTTATCGAACGGGTCACAAAAAGTCGGAATGCCCGGAACTGGTTGGAAGGAAAGATGGGCAAGAAGCGAAAGATGAAGCCCCGAAAGCAAAGGCAAGATCTTTCCAACTAACCGCCGCAGAAGCGAAGATTGAACCTGACGTGGTCTCAGGTATATTTGCTGTAAATTCAATTCCCGCACACGTGTTATTTGATACGGGTGCGAATAAATCCTTTGTTTCATATGGGTTTATTCGACATCCTTCATTTATTCTAACAAAATTACCTGTGCCTTTAGAAGTAGAGATAGGTAATAACAAAAGCTTTGTTGTTTGTGATGTATGTGAAAATTGTAAACTGAGCATCGATGATGAAGAATACTTAATAAATCTAATCCCGATGTCGATGGGAGAATTTCAAGTAGTCGTGGGAATGGATTGGCTATCTCAATACCATGCAAAGGTCGTGTGTTTTCGCAAAGAGATAAAACTAACATCTCCGAGCGGAAAACACGTCACCATTTATGGCGAAAAACGAGGCAACCCCATAGTATGTTCGATGTTGAAAGCTCACAAGCTCATGAAGCGAGGATGCAAGGCATTCTTAATTTATGCAAATGAGACCGAGAAAGAATCACGGAAGATTGGAGATGTACCGATAGTACGGGATTATGAAGATGTTTTTCCGGAAGATCTACCGGGGATACCGCCTGAACGGGAAGTAGAGTTCGGGATCGAATTGATTCCGGGCGCGAAACCTGTAGCAAAAGCCCCGTACCGACTTGCACCGTCGGAACTACAAGAGTTGATGTCCCAAATTCAAGATTTGCTTGATAAAGGATTCATAAGGCCGAGTGTGTCTCCTTGGGGCGCACCGGTGTTGTTTGTGAGAAAGAAGGACGGGAGTATGCGCATGTGTATCGATTATCGGGAGTTAAACAAACTCACGATAAAGAACCGATACCCGCTCCCGAGGATAGACGACTTATTCGACCAACTACAAGGCGCAAGTTGGTTCTCAAAAATTGACCTGAGGTCGGGGTATCACCAACTAAAGGTCAAAGAAGAAGATGTGCCGAAGACGGCTTTTCGCACAAGATACGGACATTACGAATTTCTCGTGATGTCGTTTGGGCTGACAAATGCGCCCGCGGCTTTCATGGACCTCATGAACCGGGTTTGCAAACCAATGTTAGATAAGTCGGTTATCGTATTTATCGATGACATCTTGGTGTACTCGAAAAATGAAGCTGAACACGCACGCCACTTGCAAGAAGTGTTAGAGACACTTAGACGAGAGAAACTTTATGCAAAATTTTCTAAATGTGCCTTTTGGTTACGAGAGGTACAATTTCTCGGTCATGTCATAAGTGCCGATGGAGTTTTGGTGGATCCGTCAAAGATAGAGGCGGTGTCAAAATGGAATCCCCCGAAGAACCCTTCTGAAATTAGAAGCTTTTTGGGACTTGCTGGATATTACAGGAGATTCATTCAAGATTTCTCCAAGATTGCATCGTCACTAACAAAATTGACCCAAAAGAAAGCAAAGTTTGTTTGGGGAGTCGATCAAGAAAAAGCGTTTCGGACGCTAAAAGAAAGGCTAACTCAAGCTCCGGTACTGACATTGCCGGACGGAGTCGAAGACATGGTGGTCTATTCGGACGCTTCGTTATCGGGGCTTGGTTGCGTGTTGATGCAACGGGGCAAGGTGATAGCCTATGCCTCGAGACAATTGAAGATGCACGAGAAGAAATACCCCACGCACGATCTCGAATTGGCAGCGGTAGTGTTTGCATTAAAAATATGGAGACATTACTTGTATGGGGTAAAGTGCACCATATTCACCGATCACAAAAGTTTGAAATACTTCTTCGATCAGAAGGAGTTGAATATGCGGCAGAGGCGATGGCTGGAGACGGTGAAGGACTACGACTGTGAGATACATTATCACCCCGGAAAAGCAAACGTGGTAGCTGACGCTCTAAGTCGAAAGGCGGACTATGTCCCAATACGAGTGAGGTCAATGCAACTCGTGGTAACCTCGGGTATACTTGAACGTATTCGAGAAGCACAATTAGAAGCAGTAAAAGAAGAGAATTGGAAGAAGGAAAGAATAATTGGGCAGTTGAAAGACTTGTCGGATGGGAATCACGGGTTAAAGACTCGATCCGGAAGGATATGGGTCCCACATACCTGTGGAGTAAAGGCGCTTCTACTTGATGAAGCTCATAAATCCCGTTATTCAATTCATCCGGGTGCGACCAAGATGTACAATGATTTGAAACAAAATTATTGGTGGCCCGGAATGAAGAGGGATGTGGCGAAGTATGTGGAAAAATGCTTGACATGTTTACAAGTCAAGGCGGAGCATCAGAAACCCTATGGCAAACTCCAACCGTTGGAAATTCCGGTTTGGAAATGGGAACATCTTACAATGGACCTGTTAACCAAACTGCCTAGGACAAACCGTGGTTATGATGCCATATGGGTAGTGGTGGATAGATTGACGAAAAGTGCTCACTTCATTCCGATTCGTGAGACTTATACGTCAGAAAAGATGTCAGAAGTCTATACCAATGAAATCATAGCACGTCATGGAGTGCCGGTGTCCATCGTGTCCGATAGGGATACCCGGTTTACCTCGAAATTCTGGCGTGAATTCCAAGAACAAATGGGGACCAAATTGTTCATTAGCACTGCGTACCATCCTCAAACGGATGGACAAAGTGAAAGAACGATACAAATTTTGGGAGACATGCTACGGGCGTGTATAATCGACTTTGAAGGTAGTTGGGATGTTCACCTACCGTTAGTTGAGTTTTCGTATAACAACAGTTACCAATCTAGTATTAAAATGGCACCATACGAACTGCTTTACGGTAGGAAGTGTCGAACCCCGGTTTGTTGGGGTGAAGTGGGTCCACGTGAACTCGCCCATCAAGACATAGTAAGAGCCACGAACGAAAAGATCGATAAAGTTCGGGCACACTTGAAAGCGGCTCAAGACAGGCAAAAGGCGTATGTTGATAAAAGGAAAAGGCCGATTGAATTTCAAGTCGGCGACATGGTCATGCTAAAAGTGTCCCCATGGAAAGGCGTTATTAGATTTAGAAAGAAGGGGAAATTAAGCCCAAGGTTTATCGGGCCATTTAAAATTATCGGGAGAGTTGGCAAGGTAGCTTACCGTCTTGAACTACCGGAGGAGCTAAGCGGGATTCATGGCACGTTTCACGTATCTCAATTAAGAAAGTGTCTAGCTGACGAAACGACCTATATCCATTATGATGATATCGAAGTGGATAATAGTCTAAATTATGTGGTGAGACCGGTTGAAATTTTAGACAGAAAGGTCAAACGTTTACGAAATAAACAAATCGAACAAGTCAAAGTCAAATGGGAGCATAGGAAGGGTTCGGACACTACATGGGAGTCCGAAGAGGAGATGCGACGTCTTCACCCTACCTTATTTGGTACGTATTGCGGTTTCGAGGACGAAACCCTTTTTAAGGGGGGTGGACTTGTAACACCCCGAAAAAAATGTAAAACCTTAAAACTGGAATTAGTAAGGTTTAAATAAATGAGAGTTTACTAACTAAGAATTTTAACCAAGTTAGTTAACTAGTCTAGAAATAGCTTATAGAGTGATTAAAAGCTATCAAACTATATCTTGAACAAAATAGAGGGACCATAGTTGTTAACTCTAAAACTTAAATAAAAGTGGGACAAATAAAATAAACCAAACACCCCAAACAAGGGTGTTGGTCGACCAGAAGAAGGCAGGGGGCGACACCCCCTATCCAAGAACCCTAAAACCCACAAATTCCTTAAATTGAAGATGCAATTCTAATCCAAAACGAAATCCGAGTTTAAATTATCGATCCTCATCACAAGAGGATCATAAGGTATGTAAAAATTCGTGTTAATTCCTTGTTTGAAATTCTCATGATTTTGGGAATCTAAGATTAGATGATTGCATGTGTGTTGTTTGATATGATTAGAGATGATGTAGTGTCTAGAAGTGAAACCTAGACAACTACATATGAAATCATGCCCAAATTCTGGAAATTTTAAGAATCCATGGAAGCTAGGTTATGGGTTTTGTAAGATGAAGATGAACACTAGGGTTTAGGATGATTATCCTAGTGTATTTTGATTGTTGAAAGTGATTTCCAGAAAATATGATGCTTAAAACACTATAGGATGGCTCTATTGTTGTCAAGTTAGCTAATTAACAAGCTAAGAAGTTGATTTCAAAAGATATAAAAATTCTGCACATGAAGTGTTTGATGAAATGCCTCTATGAAGGCTTAAAACTGAAATTCTGAGCTTAAACGCATAATCATGATGTTTTGGTGAATTATGCGAATTATGATTTAAATAGAGTTCTAAAACGCATTATGAATGAACTCTATAGGAGCGGACGCAGGAGCGTCGAGTGGACAAGCGAGTGGCGAACCACGTTTAAAGGGCAAACTTTGAAGGTATGTAACTTGACCCGTTACTCTATTAAGCTTGATGATTTAGTGTGTAAGTGAATCATTGAATAAGAGTTGTTTTGGTTACGCGACGAAGTCGCTATATTGATTGTTAAATTTGGATGGTACTCGTTGGTAGTCGTCATAGGAATGGATTTCGTAGACGAGCCAAACGGGTCAATTAATCGAGTAAAACATAAATCACATTCCGGAAATATGTTAGATTTGTTCTATGCTATTGGTTAATGTTTATTACATGCTAGAAATACTAGTTTTAGATGAAATGGGTTGTTTGCAAGGAAATTTCCGAAATTGGTTTTGAAGGAAATGAACTAAGAAATCAAAACATAGATTTCCAGGACCTATCGTAAATTACGGTGATACCGTAATTTACGGTGTAGGTCAGAATGGTTACGGTAATTATCTACTGGTTTACGGTAACCAGGAAAGTTCAGGGCACACCGTAAATTACGGTGAGACCGTAATTTACGGTAAACCCAGAATTGTTGTTTCGTGTCTATTATTTCAGATGTAATGTTTATCTTTGTGTTTATGATTTACAATAACGATCAAAACTAATAAGTTTAATGTTTTGATCATAGGTAAATTAGTGTAGCTTACGGATGGCGATCAAGCGATAAAGTGAAGAACCGAACACTCTATTTTGAAGCTTCCGCAACGTTTTAGATCTATTGTAGTCTTTGTGTATGGTTGTTACTACATTTTAAAACTAGTTGAAACATTTTGTATCTTGGTCATCCCTCAACTAGGGTCTTGGTTATTATTAAATTTTGTAAATGAAAGTCATGTAATCAACTATATTTTATTTAAAATCAAGGGTTTAAATTCTAGGGTGTTACACGATTCATCAAGGATTTCTAAAAAATCGCTAGACCCATGACCCGTTTATTGGAGAAAGACGCTCCGTTCATATTTGGAGATGATTGCTTGAGGGTTTTTGACCTTCTCAAGCAAAAGTTGATTGAGGCCCCTATTTTAGTTGCACCTGACTGGAGTCTGCCATTTGAAATTATGTGCGACGCGAGCGATTACACTATAGGGGCCGTTCTGGTTCAAAAGAAAGAAAAGCACTTTCACCCGATCTATTATGCGAGCAAGACTCTTCACGACGCTCAGGAGCATTACACCACGACTGAAAAGAGCTCTTGGCAGTTGTTTTCGCATTTGACAAATTTAGATCGTATTTGGTGCTTTCGAAAACCGTTGTATATACTGATCACGCAGCCATCAGATATCTTTTCAGCAAACAGGACGCTAAACCGCGTCTAATCAGATGGATCCTGTTGCTGCAAGAGTTTGATATAGAAATCCAAGACAAAAAGGGGGCGTTGTCACGGCCCCCGACCCGGTTTAACCCGTTTCAGGAGCCGCGGGACAGAAAATCCCGTGGTATTTATTTAATTGAATTGACAGCGGAAGTTTATCATCAGGATCTTTTTAAAGCTAAATTTTTTCTTGATTATTTTATTTCACAACTAGGGATAAAACCCCGGTAATTTACAATCATATGATTTTACGGAGAAATCTTTATTTTACAAAACATGTTTCTTTATTTTATAATAAGCCACTTTCTTAAGCTTGCAGTGCTTCACGACACTTTTCCTGTATCACAACAGATCACCTGAAACATGTTTGAAAAAAGTTTTGTCAGCGGGAAATACTGGTGAATCATTCTATTTATTAAAAGACATATTTGTTATAATTTACAGTATTAAGAGAGATTACAATGTTTCTGATATCAACCAACTACCCACAGTATTTGTCACTCGACTCGTTTCTGTGACTGTGGTCATATCCCCCATTGGCTGCCCCAATGGTGACGATTATAAAGTAATGTATACAAAACCCCACATACCGGCTGTAATTTGGTGATTACATATACTTAATCACTGTAATTATAACTTTGAAAATATTTAAGAATTTATAAAACACTTTGAATAAAAGAGAATGACTCACATTGCAGATTTAACACGGACAATGTCTAGTCTACTGATTAGCCTTGTTAACCTATTTTAAATAACAATGCACACAAAATTAGGTTAGTAACTAATACAGCATTTACGATAACTCACGAGATCAAACCCTCACATCGAATGACAAAGTGCAATACTTAAACATCCATTGAATTAACAATGAATGACAAAGCATAACCCTAATATGGGCAGCACTTAAACATCCATTGGATAGTTTAATCTATCGGACATTGAATCGTAGCAGCGATCGAGTTATTATCCTGTTTTGCGGCAGCGATTCGTGATCGTGTGTGTTTTAGAATTGTTTCTACGATATCTCAGTGTGTATAACGAATTTCTTCGTCGTTTCAACTCCAGAATGCAAGTCCCAAACACCCCTATTTATACATAAAATTTGACCCCCTCGCGTGACGCGAGGGGTACCCCCGTGGGCGTCGCGTGGCGCGACGGGTCATAACCTACCATAGGGTAGCCCCGTGTGTGTGTAGACTTGCTGAGTCGACATAATTGTAAAATTCGATTTTGACAGCTTTTTATTTGGATAATCGTAACTAGGGTTTACCCCCCCTGAGTTTTAGGGGCCCTGATCCTGATTCTGATAGTTCTAAAAATTTCAGGGTTTGTGCAGAATCACTTGGGCGTCTTAATTAGGGTTTCCTATTGGACAATTAAAGCAATAAATAGGACTTTTTAATAAGAGTTGTTACATCCTCCCCACCTTAATAAAAATCTCGTCCTCGAGATTTACTGGAATAATTGAGGATACTTTCGCTTCATCTCTGATTCCAGCTCCCAAGTGTATTCAGATCCTCTCTTTGAATCCCACTTGACTTTGACTAGAACTAGTCGCTTGTGCTTGGGAAATTTAATCTTTCGATCCTCGATTTGAAGAGGTTTCTCAACAAATTTCAATTTCTCATTTACCTCTATATCTTGAAGAGGTACTACCAAGGACTCGTCAGATAGACATTTCTTGAGATTGGATACATGAAATACATCATGTACTCCTGCCAGTTCCTCTGGTAGTTGTAATCGATAAGCAACTGGTCCTATACGTTGGATCACTAAAAATGGTCCTACGTATCTTGGACTTAGCTTTCCTTTCTTACTGAATCGAACTACTCCTTTCCAAGGAGATACTTTCAATAGTACTTTGTCTCCAATTTGAAATTCCAACGTCTTCCTTCTATTGTCGGCATAACTTTTCTGATGATCTCGAGCTATCTTCAATCTTTCTTTGATCTGAGTGATCTTGTCTGTAGTTTCTTGTACAATTTCCGGACCTGATAATTGACTTTCTCCTATTTCTGCCCAACAAACTGGAGTTCTGCACTTTCTTCCATATAGTGCTTTAAATGGGGCAGTTTCAATACTTGAATGATAACTATTGTTATAGGAGAATTCAATTAATGGCAAGTGGTCATCCCAGTTTCCACCAAAATCTATTACACATGCTCGGAGCATGTCTTCCAGAGTTTGTATCGTCCTTTCACTTTGCCCATCTGTTTGAGGATGATATTCAGTGCTCAAGTTCAGTTTAGTTCCCATAGCTTTTTGGAAACTTGTCCAGAAGTGCGAAGTGAAACGACTATCCCTATCTGATACAATAGAGAGTGGAACTCCATGTAAGGATACGACTTCATCTACATACAACTTTGCCAATCTTTCCATGCTAAAAGTTTCTTTCATGGGTAGAAAATGAGCTGATTTGGTTAATCGATCCACAATTACCGAAATCGCATCATTACCTTTTCTGGTTTTGGGCAACTTAGTAACAAAATCCATTGTTACGAGTTCCCATTTCCATACTGGCATTTCTAATTGTTGTAGTAGACCTGAAGGTTTCTGGTGTTCTGCCTTAACTTGTGAACAAGTAAGACACTTAGAAACATATCTAGCTATATCCTTCTTCATGCCTATCCACCAGAAATTATTTCTTAAATCCTGGTACATCTTATTGTTTCCAGGGTGTATGGTATACCTAGATTTATGAGCTTCCTCTAAGATCTTATTTCTTAAGTCTCCTTGCTTAGGTACCCAAATTCTTCTTTGGTGGAATCTCCAAATTCCATCAGATCCTTGTTCTAATTCTTTTATTCTTCATTTCATTCCTTCAGCATCATCCTTGATTGTTGTTTCTTGAAAATGCTTTAGTTGTTCCATTAAATCTAACTGTAGATTTAATCTAAGAGCACGAACCCGTCGTTGTTTCTCATGATATTTACGACCTAAGGCATCTGCAACTACATTTGCCTTTCCTTCGTGATATTGAATATCACAGTCGTAATCACTTAGGATTTCCATCCATCTCCTTTGTCTCATATTTAACTCTTTTTGCCCAAATATATATCTTAAACTTTTGTGATCTGTATAGATAGTAAATTTACTTCCGTACAGATAATGTCTCCAAATTTTAAGGGCAAAAATTACGGCTCCTAATTCTAAGTCATGAGTCGTATAATTTTCTTCGTGCTTTTTCAATTGCCTTAAAGCATATGCAATTACCTTCTTGCGTTGCATTAGCACACATCCTAATCCTAGTTTTGAAGCATCACAATATACTTCAAAATCTTCAGTCCCTTCTGGTAAAGCTAGGATTGGAGCATTTGTTAATTTCTGCTTCAAGATTCTAAAGGCTTCTTCTTGTTTAGGTCCCCATTCAAACTTAACTGCTTTACAGGTTAGCTTAGTTAATGGTACAGCTATTTTGGAAAAATCCTTAATAAACCGTCTATAATATCCAGCTAAACCTATAAAACTTCTAATTTCCATTGCAGTTTGCGGAACCCTCCATTTGGTAATAGCTTCTATCTTAGCAGGATCTACATGAATACCTTCATGATTCACCATGTGTCCTAGGAATTGCACTTCTTGTAGCCAAAATTCACACTTCGAGAATTTGGCATAAAGCTTTTCTTTTCTTAACAAAGTTAAGAGTGCATGTAAGTGCTCACAATGTTCTTTCTGACATTTGAAATAAATAAGTATATCGTCTATAAAAACAATTACAAATTTATCCAAATACAGTTTACAGATTCTATTCATCATGTCCATGAATGCAGCAGGAGCATTCGTTAACCCAAATGCCATGACTGTAAACTCGTAATGACCATACCTAGTCCTGAAAGCAGTTTTAGGTATGTCTTCCTCTTGTACCTTCAATTGATGGTATCCGGAGCGTAAATCGATCTTAGAAAAATATCTAGCTCCTTGAAGTTGATCGAAAAGATCATCAATCCTAGGTAATGGGTATCGATTCTTAATTGTAACCTTATTCAATTCTCTATAATCAATACACATTCTCATCGAACCATCCTTCTTCTTTACAAAAAACACTGGTGCTCCCCAAGGGGATGAGCTAGGTTGTATGAATCCTTTACTTAGTAATTCATCTAATTGCTTTTTCAATTCTAACATTTCTGTAGGAGCTAACCGATAAGGTGCCTTGGCTATCGGTGTAGTTCCGGGAATTAGATGAATCCTAAATTCTACTTCCTTATCTGGTGGTAATCCTGGTAACTCTTCTGGGAATACATCTGGGTATTCTGAGACTACAGGAATCTCCTTAAGTTCTTTACCCTTAGTACTAATGATTACTGAAATCATATATACTATTCCTTGTTTTCGTTCATAACTAGCAACTTTCATTACTGATATGAACTTCATGGGTTTATGTGGTTGATTTCCTGTAATCATGATTACTTCTCCAGTAGGTGCCTGAATTTCTATAGAGTTCTTATCACAATGGATTCGAGCATGGTTGGCTATTAACCAATCCATTCCTAATACAACATCGAATTCAGCTAATTTCATAGGTAACAGGTTTGCAGAGAATTTATGACCTGAAAGTTCTATTTCTACCTTTTGCAAAACCTGATCTATTTTAACTGAATTCCCATCTGCGGTTTCGACTGTAAAAATCTACCTAATGTTGGTTAAGGGTAAATTAAGAGCTTGGCAGAATAAAGTATTTATAAAACTTTGGTTTGCACCAGAGTCAAATAATACTTTTGCGTACACATTGTGAACTAGGAACGTACCAGCTATTACATCTGGAATGAGTTCTGCTTCTTGAGTGGTTAGCTGGAATGCTCTGACATTCTTCTTAGTAGCTCCGTTGGTTGCCTTGGTTTTGTTGTCTGCTGGTTTGGCCAATTTAGGACATTCTGTTTTAAAATGCACCGCTTCTCCACAGTTAAATCAGATTATGGTTTTCTTTCTGCAGCTTTCTTCACGATGTTCTACAGGTTTGCAAAAGTTGCAGGTTATATTGCATCTTCCATAATGTTTCTTTTTGCAATTCCTGCAGAACTGAGGAGTTGAGGATTGCCCTGTTCCTCTTTTCTTGAAGTTACTACTATTACCCACACGAAATCCTTGGGTAATTTTCTAAGCCAGTTCCTTCTTCTTGTTTTCATCTCTTGTGCGTACCAGTTCATCAGTTAAGGTGTTAGCTAGTTCTACCGCATCGTCAATAGTGCGAGGTCTCGCAGCTTTAACGATATTGCGGATTTCACTAATTAATCCCCACATATAGCGAGAAATGAGTACCAGCTCTGGCGAAGCCAGCGTTGGTACCACTCTAGCATATTCAAAGAATGTCGAAGTATAACCACGACAATCTACACCCAGCATTCGATGATTTAGGAACTTATTTGCCATTTGATCTTTTTCATATTCGGGACAGAATTTTCTTTCTACAAGATTCTTAAATTCTTCCCATTTCATGGCATATGCCTCGATCCTTCTGTTAGCTTGTAATACTGTGTTCCACCATTCTAACGCCCCTTCTTTAAAAAGATTTGACGCATACATAACTTGATCTTCCTCAGCACATTTACTTATAGTGATCACTGCCTCAGTTTTCTCTAACCAATGTAGTGCTGCAATAGCCCCTTCGTTACCTGCAAACTCAGCTGGTTTACAAGCAATGAATTCTTTGTAAGTGCAACCAGGTGTTGCAGCTTTCATTTTCTTGAAAATTGGGGCTTGCAGATCATTATTGTTATTAATATGATTACCGCCTCCGTTTATACTATTACTAAAGTTGTCGCCTTGTGTACGTTTACTAGGAATGATTGATTGAGGTTTAACAGGTTTCTGGGCAGCAACAACGATTGCTGGAATAGCATTGGCTATTCCTTGAGCCACGATATCCTCGATATCTTGCCTATTTAACAATTGCTCTTCCTGATTTTGCTCAGATTGATTTACTTCATTTACTGGTTCATTACCAATGTTTGCCATCTGATAATTAATTTATAGATAAATAATTAGTATAGAATAAGAAACAATCCAATATAACAATTAATCGCACATAATCACGTAAACAAATATACAACCAAAATTGTAAATTTTCTAAATTTTCATTTGTTTTATAGATTATATTATGCTTCCATATACAACCGTTTTATTGTTTATTTTACACATACTGATTTTTATTAATATTACTGTTATTATACAAACACAGATTCATAACCCATTTCTCCCTCGTCAACTTGCATTTTTAATAACGATGTTCCCTCTCATCATATTTCCATGAGATTTGTCCTCCTATCTCTCGGATCCTATTCCCAGCATCCATCAGCTCTTCGCCAAAATGGCGGAGTTCAGCCATATTCTCATTACTCATCGGTGGATTTGGTAAAGGTTCTGGATCGAACTGAGGAAGAAAGGAATAAGGACTGTTGAGCAGGTTTTGAAATTGCCAATCATTAGTCCACCACTCATCCATTCCTAGAGGTTGGGTGTGGATTATTGGTTCTGGGATTGCTGGTTCCAAATTTATAGGGAGTTGATTTTCAATAGGATGAGAGTAGAAGTTATTATGGACAGGCCTGACTATATCACAACTTGCCAATGCGCGATCCAATTCATCCTGAAATGGTAACTGATCAACTAGTCTAGAGCTTTCCCCGATTTCTAACTGGGTTTGTCTAAAACCTCCTCCAATCTCTATTTCCTTCTGTCTAGAACCTTCTCCACATTCCATTTCCATTTTCCTAGAATCTTCCCTAACTTCAATCCCATTCCCTTTATCTAAGGGATTTTCTATTTTAGGAAGTCTCTTAGCTGGCTTTCTCCTACGTACACGCCTCCCCCATACGAATCTCTTTCTTTTCTTAGGTTTTGGCTTTTCCAGAGGTGGAGCGTTGAATTCCATAGGTTCTTCTATGTCTGGTATATACCTATTGAAATCTCTGGAAACCTCTATTTTTACCGGATAGAGATTTAAGGCTTGAAGGGCTTCAGACAAGTCGTTCATGCTGTTTAAAAAATATAATAAATTAAAATTTTATAACAAATTTTCCAGATAACCCTCAAATATTATTGCATACCCTGTGACTAAGTTAATACAAAGGAAAATTGACAATTAAACATACTAGGTTTTATTGTAATTTTATTTATTTACTGGATAATATTCCTGGCTTGTAAGTGATAAGGTTGCTAATACGGAGTCATGGTATTCTAAAGATTAGCATTTACTGCTACAGTGGCTAGCATATAAAGATCCGCCCATTTTTCATCTAACTTGTCTTCCCATGGTGATTTACTGATTAATTCCTGGGTTTCCTGTTTAACTTTCTTTTCTCGGGCTTTCTTTATTTTCTCCTGACTTTTCCTAATAATTAAATTTCTCTTATTAGGAGAAAGTGGTTCCTCGTATTGGGCTTTTCGAACAAATATTCCTTCTTCAGGAGTTTGGGATGAACTTCCCTTCTCATTTGATGACCTATCTAATTTAAGATAGATGTTTGAAAGCTTTTGCTTACCCATACTGTAACTAACAAATAGTCAGTTAATAAAACACATAATCACATAATGATAATCAGTAAAAATTAAGTATTTCTAAATACTTAATTAGCTTAACTCAGTGGCTCTGATACCACCTTTTTCTGTCACGGCCCCCGACCCGGTTTAACCCGTTTCAGGAGCCGCGGGACAGAAAATCCCGTGGTATTTATTTAATTGAATTGACAGCGGAAGTTTATCATCAGGATCTTTTTAAAGCTAAAATTTTTCTTGATTATTTTATTTCACAACTCGGGATAAAACCCCGGTAATTTATAATCATATGATTTTACGGAGAAATCTTTATTTTACAAAACATGTTTCTTTATTTTATAATAAGCCACTTTCTTAAGCTTGCAGTGCTTCACAGCACTTTTCCTGTATCACAACAGATCACCTGAAACATGTTTGAAAAAGGTTTTGTCAGCGGGAAATACTGGTGAATCATTCTATTTATTAAAAGACATATTTGTTATAATTTACAGTATTAAGAGAGATTACAATGTTTCTGATATCAACCAACTACCCACAGTATTTGTCACTCGACTCGTTTCTATGACTGTGGTCATATCCCCCATTGGCTGCCCTAATGGTGACGATTATAAAGTAATGTATACAAAACCCCACATACCGGCTGTAATTTGGTGATTACATATACTTAATCACTGTAATTATAACTTTGAAAATATTTAAGAATTTATAAAACACTTTGAATAAAAGAGAATGACTCACATTGCAGATTTAACACGGATAGAGTCTAGTCTACTGATTAGCCTTGTTAACCTATTTTAAATAACAATGCACACAAAATTAGGTTAGTAACTAATACAGCATTTACGATAACTCACGAGATCAAACCCTCACATCGAATGACAAAGTGCAATACTTAAACATCCATTGAATTAACAACGAATGACAAAGCATAACCCTAATGTGGGCAGCACTTAAACATCCATTGGATAGTTTAATCGATCGGACATTGAATTGTAGCAGCGATCGAGTTATTACCCTGTTTTGCGGCAGCGATTCATGATCGTGTGTGTTTTAGAATTGTTTCTACGATATCTCAGTGTGTATAACGAATTTCTTCGTCGTTTCAACTCCAGAATGCAAGTCCCAAACACCCCTATTTATACATAAAATTTGACCCCCTCGCGTGACGCTAAGGGTACCCCCGTGGGCGTCGCGTGGCGCGACGGGTCATAACCTACCATAGGGTAGCCCCGTGTGTGTGTAGGCTTGCTGAGTCGAGAGAATTATAAAATTCGATTTTGACAGCTTTTTATTTGGATAATCGTAACTAGGGTTTACCCCCCTGAGTTTTAGGGGCCCTGATCCTGATTCTGATAGTTCTAAAAATTTCAGGGTTTGTGCAGAATCACTTGGGCGTCTTAATTAGGGTTTCCTATTGGACAATTAAAGTAATAAATAGGACTTTTTAATAAGAGTTGTTACAGGCGTTGAATGTAGCGGCTGACCATCTATCTCGGTTGGAGGATGGAGACATCGAGGACGCGCGTTGGGAATCAATCAATGACAATTTCCCACATGAGTCGTTGATGGGTGTTGAGATATGCGATGAGTCACCTTGGTTCGCCGACTATGCGAACTATCTTACTTGCGGGATTATGATAAAAGGGTTGGCTCACCAACAAAAGAGGAAATTCTTTTCGGATGTCAAGTACTACATTTGGGACGATCCTTTCTTATTCAGGGTGGGTGCTGATCAGGTGATCAGAAGATGTGTTTCTGGGAAAGAGGCGACCGATATTCTGCGCCATTGTCACGAGGGACCTACCAGAGGCCACCATGGAGCCAATTTCACCGCCAAGAAGGTGTTGGATTCCGGGTTTTATTGGCCTACTATTTTTCGTGACGCGCAGGGTTTGGTAAAAGCGTGCGATGCCTGTCAGAGGGCGAAGAATATATCGGCACGCGACGAAATGCCCCAGAACTGGATACAGGTTTGTGAAGTCTTTGACATTTGGGGGATAGACTTCATGGGACCGTTTCCCCCCTCACGAGGTAACAAGTACATCCTGGTCGCAGTTGACTATGTATCAAAGTGGGCTGAGGCACAGGCCTTACCCACAAATGACGCCAGGGTGGTCGTGAGATTCTTGAAAAGTTTGTTCGCCCGATTTGGTGCTCCGAGAGCGCTTATTAATGACAGAGGGACTCATTTCTGTAATACACAGCTTGAAAAGGCTTTGTCCCGTTACGGTGTGCATTACCGTTTGTCCACGCCTTATCATCCGCAAACGAGCGGGCAGGTGGAAGTTACTAACCGAGGGCTAAAGCGCATCCTTGAGCGGTCTGTAGGTGCAAACCGCAAGGAGTGGTCGGACAAACTCGATGAGGCATTATGGGCATTCCATACAGCTTACAAGACCCCTATTAGGACTACTCCCTTTAGGTTGGTATACGGAAAAGCATGCCATTTACTGGTAGAATTGGAGCATAAAGCTATGTGGGCTTTGAAAACCGCGAATCTGGACTTGAAAACCAGAGGTGAAGCCCGGTTTCTCTAGATTCATGAATTGGAGGAACTGCGACAACAAGCTTATGAGAGCTCCGTTCTCTACAAAGAGCGTACGAAGAAATTTCACGACAAACTCTTGAAGGACCACAAAGAATTCCAAGCGGGTGATCTTGTTCTTCTTTACAATTCACGACTGCACTTATTTCCAGGGAAGCTTCATTCACGTTGGACGGGACCATACACAGTTAAGGAGGTATTTCCGTATGGTACTGTTGCAATAGAGAACGCAGATGGCGTTACATTCAAAGTAAATGGACATCGGTTGAAGTTGTACGTTGCCGGGCCAAGTGAGTCGGCGGTGGAGGTCATCGAGCTCCAAACCCCGCACACATCATAAGTGTGGGGAGGAGAGAGTCTACGCTACTGACTCGCGGACCAAAAATGTAGCAAGAGCGTATTTTACGCTATAGGGGTACTATCGTCTTTTTATGTGTTTTTCTAGTTTTAGCGTAATTTAGATGTGTTTGGTAGTTTACGTTAGCTTGTACAATTTTTAGACGTGTCGGGCGCAGGTTCTATGTTGCGATATTGATTAAACAGTTTGCGTGTTGAAAAAATGGCGAAAAACGGCCAAAACAGTTGCTGGAAATGGCTTCTGCAGAAAAAACTGATCTGCAGCTGTTGCACGACCGTGCCGTGAGTCGCACGACCGTGTGTTTGCGAACAGGCTTGCACGACGAGTCGCACCCCCGGTGCATCTCCGAGAACAGCGTGCTAGGTTTGAGCGATGTCGGTGACGCACGACCGTGCGTGAGGCTGAGGGCAGTTTTGTCATTTGGTAGTATAAATACCCTCATCTGCAGCCCCCATTCACCATTCGCGAAACCCTAGTCGCACCAGCCGTTCCAGACCGTTTTTTTTTCCTCAAATCGCACGGTTTCTTTGCACGATCTCTCACACTTCTTCGCACGGTACGTTCCTTCTTGTAGATTTTCTGTTTCTTCGCTTTCTAGGTTAGATTCATCCGATTCTTCAAGGCTTTTTAGGGCTCCCTTCATAAATACAAGCGAAACCCTAGCCCTTGCAAGAATCTCATATCTCGTGAGCACCCGGTTGATTCTCTGCCCCCTGTTTGCCCAAAACTTGTTGAAATTTTGCAAAAATCAGGCTGTTCAAAGTTCAGGGGCTCGAAATCTGCAGAATCGAGTTGCACGGACGTTCCTCATATGGAACGGTCGTGCAATACTGGCTGTTCACGATGATTGATGTTGGCTCGGAGATGCACGGTGGTGCCGTTGGTCGCACGCCGTGTAGATACGACAAATTCCGGCCAACTTTGCTTGTTCTCGGCGACGCACGACCGTGCGTCTCGTCGCACGTCCGTGCGACAGGCCCAGATCAGAAAAACAGAATCTTCATAATTGTGTGTTCTGCTGTTTTTGAGTGAAATTTTTCCTGTTTCCGTCTTTCTAACGATATTCCTCATACAGATGGACCATCCTTTCTTGCAATTTAACTCCGATGATGAAAGAGAAGCTCTTTGTATCCCGAGACGTGACGCCTTATGGAGAAGGCGAGGGCAGTTCGGAGTCCCCCGGAGGCTGGATTGGGAGGTTATGAGGGAGCTAAATCAGTATGACAGACTTGAAAGCATGCTCACAATCCCACTTGCGCGTCTTTTTCTATCAGCCGCCCCATTTATCTTGAGCCAACAATAGAGTTCTTCTCCACATATGCCTACGAAAAACCACTTGCTCATAAAAGGCCAAAATTCCGCTACAAGGAGCGGATAACTTTCAGGTTGGGTGGACGATGGCAAACTTGGTCAGTGGGTCGATTGGGTAGGAGACTTGGTATTTATACAAGAGAAGACATGTATTCTGAATTCTTCACTGATGTTTTCACATTCCCGACTGATGAAGCACGGGCCGCGTTTTGGGCCCAGAATGCAGTCGGTGGCCCTTATGACCCGAGAATGTCTAAAGCTTCAAGATTGAAAGACCCTTTGGTTCGAGTGATGCATCATGTGTTTAGCCACACCATTTGCAATCGCATGGAAAGTTTGGGGAACTGTCCAACGCCCGATTTGATCTTTCTGTACACGATGGTTGATGGAGTACACATCAACCTAGCCGCAAGGATGGCTGAATACTTTGTGAAGTGCTCAGGGAGGACACCCAACAGTCAGATACACGGCGGTCAGTATGTGACCGAAATTGCTTACAATTTAAACTTGATGACTGATGAGGTACTTGCGAGTCTCACTCATGTGACAGATGGTGTTTATGTTGATATTCGGTCATTGAAGGCCATGGGATTGATTGCTGAGTTGGATCGGGGGGGGGGTCGATTGAGGGGTCTAAACAACGAGGTCTGGGACCCGTTGCCTCCTGCTGAGGAGGAAGACGAGGATGAAGAAATGGGGGAGCAACATCAAGAGCAGCAGCACCAGCCACACACACCACCACATTCACCGCAGCATCACGATTACCACCAGCACCAGGACTGGCCAGAGTTTTACCAGCAGTTCCAACAGATGCGAGTTACGCAGGAGCAGCATGGTACTTATATAGACCAAATTAGGACTAGTCAGGACCAGATCAGGGCTAGTCAGGATCAGCTCAGGGCTACTCAGGATCAGCTTAGGGCGAACCAGGACAGTTTGTACCAGGGGGTGAGAGCTGGATTTTCATACCTATTCGGGGAGATGCATCATGCCTATCCCGATTACTTTCAGCATCCTCCACAGTTCCCACCCTGGAACCCACCTGGTTATGGTGATACGGGCCCGTCCTTCACGAGAGATGATGATGGTGACGACGAGTAGGAGACGGTGGAGTTGGTCGTTTGTGGTTTTATTATTTTCGTACTTTGTTTATTTTGGGGTGTTCATTTTGGTTGTTATGTCAAACACCCCCGGTAATGTACGCTTTATTTTCAGACACTTTACTTTTTATGTCTTGTCATGTTTGGATTTTAGTAGTTTATTTATGTAAATTATGGTTTATTTGTGTTTACTTTATTTCTGTTCTGTTTTGTGTACCTTGTGACGTATATGCAGATTTTGGTATCAAGTCTTTGACCGGAGCACATGACAGACACAGCTTGGAAGTCTCGTTTCATCAGAAATCATCTTGAGGGGAGTACTATTATCATTTTTCTCTATATTACGGGTTTCGCATTGGGGACAATGCGAAGTTCAAGTGTGGGGAGGGGGTTAACTTTGTTTGTCCTAAAAAAAATCAGAAAAATCATTCAAAAATATATGTATTCTGTATATATTTTAGTAAATAAACCGGTTGGTTGTGTTTTAGAAAGCTTTGGACTTGATAAAAACTCGACAAGCAAAATAAATTTTGAAAAAGGAAACCGGAAAGCGTGACAAACAAAGAAAGACTTACATGATAGTTTTCACACTTTTACCCATTCCTTCCGTTACGTGAGCATGTTTGAGCCTTGAAATTGTTATATACTTGTTCATTTCGGATGAAGGAGTGAGCCGGATGTCATGTGTAATTTAGAACTTGTCACTAGTATGCTTGTTAAGACCATGAACTTGCGGAATTGTGTAGAAGTGATAGAGGCACTTAGATTACCCCTTTGTTGTTAACCTTGTTCTTTGTGTTGTGTTTTCCCGTAAACTTTACATTACCCTTTAGGATTAACCATGTCGAGCCTTCCCGTTTACCTTTGTCTACCCAACATAATCGCCCACTTAGCCAAATTTAGCATTTTTATGTTTTAAACCTTTTAGTGTTGAAACTCGGTCAAAATAATCGTTTAACTAGCGCTTGTTATTGTTTATGTTCCATTGTATAAATCCATTAGTTTGTATTTAAAAAAAACAGAAAATAAAACACCCTAAAAGAGGGTGAAGTAGACAAAATTCGAGCAATTTTGATTGATAAAATGATGAAATCTTGTTTATGAGCTCGTTGTCGCATAAGTCGCCTTTTTAAGGTGTTTGTATGTATAGTTTTGTTATATTGCGCTTGTTAAACGTAGCTATCGAGTTTTAACCATTTCGCCACTTTAAATATCCATTTCCATACCCTTAGCCCAAGCCTAACGTTACACCCCGTAAAGACATCTTGATTTACACTTTTTCGCATGTTAGTTGGTGGAGACGAGATCTTATGACAAGCTTATGATATTACACATTTCATTGACGAGGCATTGAGTGTTTGCACATACACATTTTATGTATGTTTCACAAATAAAACCGAGTGTGTGTGAACATTGTGAGTTGTGTGAAGATTAGCATGTTAAGTCAATTGAAAGTGAGTCACGGCTTTTTGGTTATCGCTATATATTTGCATATGCTTGTTTGGTTTGATTCATTTGATGTTGTCTTTCGAAAAACCGGCTAACCGTTTGTAGTTGTTTCAAAATAGTTTGTAAATTATCGTTCTTGTCAGTTTCTATCTTTTATTGCATTTTAGTTTAGCTTGCTTGAGGACAAGCAAGGTTCAAGTGTGGGGAGATTTGATATTCGCTAATTTACACATATTTTAGTCCCCCATTTTATCCCCATTTTGTGCGTTTTCGGTCGTAAAACCGTCATTCGGATACTTAATCATGTATACTTTTGTTTACAGGCCTAAAACAGCATACCAGACAAGATGATAGTGAAAACGAGGACTTTCCGGACAAAACGACAAAGCTGCGAACATTCTGTTAGAATTCTGACCTGGGCGAATGGAACGGTTGTGCGACCTGATGCACGACCGTGCATCACCGACAAATGCAGCCCAACCCGGCAATGAACGAGGGTGCGACTCAGCGTGCAAGCACATTCCGGTAACGCATGGGCGTGCGTCTGATTGCACCCCGTGCGGATGCGTTGATGTTAGGATCGGAGGCTCTCATGATTGTGTTTGTTTGTATAATTCGGACAAGTCAAGCAGAAATGAACAGAAATTTAAGTGCAGCGGAAGTAAAAACAAACTTTGTAAACACAATCAGGGAAGAAAATAGTTTTAATAAACACATGATTTGCATTAGTCGAAAGATTACAAAGTCAATCAAAAGATTACAAAGCGTGCTTACAGACTAAACTCCTCCTCAGCCTGATACCTCAAGGTTGAATTGCACAAGATGAAAGGATTGAATTGAGGAGAGGAACTCACTCAAAACGATCAAGTATAACAGTACAGGATACTGTTATATTTATAGGCAAACCAAACCACTGATTTATCTCTGGTCTTAGGGATGAGTCCAAATCAGCTGTCAAAGTCTTCTGGAATCCGGTCTAATCCCAAGTATACTTTTTGATATAAAAAGATCTGATAATACACTAATAACATTTACTATTAATTACTTAATGTATTTTCCAACGATGACTCCAAATCAGCTGTTAAAGTCATGTTGACTCGGTCTAAACACAAGAATACCTTATAATGTAAAAAAGCCAGGTAATATGATTTGCCATTATATATTTATTAATTTATTTGTAACTATTTTCGCATTACACAAATTATGATCCGCTATCTATCCTCCCCTACTTGTGAGACTCAACTTTATCTTAACATTATATATAGTGTTTAGGTATATATATATGACATGGAATCTGTTGCTGGTAATTGTCTCAATCTGGTTCAGTTAATTGTTGCTGTAAAATAGATTCATGAGAAAAAAAAACACAATATTTTTGAAATTATAATCGGAGTCTTTTGAATATGAATGATTTGGGAGGTTATACGTTAAAAATATTGATACCGAAAAACGAGTACCGGTTCTGGTATAAAAATAACCGTCACGGTTACAGTTCGGTACCGGTACCGTTAAAGTAACCAGAATACTGGTACCGTTCCGAGTCGTCATGGTTACAGTTAGTAGTACTTTATTCTTAAAGTTGGCTAATCATAGATAGATTTGAAATTTACAAATAGCACGAGCCCAGCTCAACGCGCGGGTGCACTTGCTAGTTCTTTATTAAATGGGCTAAAATGGCTAACTCTAATTTCAACTTTCACATGTTAAAATTTTTGCTCTTTGCAACTAATTGTGTCTTCGATTTTACATGACAGGGTGGAATGGCTACTACCATGGCTTAAGTTTGTTATGTACCCTTGACCTTAGTTCCACTTTTGTTTCAATTGGCAAATGATTATAGAATCTTGCTTCTTCTCATGGTAAATTTCACTTGAAAAAGCTTGTTGCTATTAATTAGTTTCTTTTAAACTTTTTAAAAGTTTAACCTGTACATCTGGAATTTAGAAATAATAGTTTTTGTCTTCAATGTTTTAATCAGGGAGCTGTTGGTTTAGCAATATGGATGTCATCTGTTGCAAAACAGTGTAAGGAGGGTGAAGGACCAAATTGTGAAGAGGATATGAAACTTTGCATAATGGAAGTTGGTGATAACCATCAACCATGACACAATTGATGAGGATATTATTTATGAGCACTATGAAGTTTCGAGTTTTTATTTAAATATTTGTTAGGTTTTTGTTTTATATGTTAGATATATTTAATGTGACACTTGTTAGACATTTGGAAGATATCGAAGTTATGATATTATGCTTTCTATATTTTATACTTTTATTTTTATTTTATATGGTAAATAAATAATGATTTTAATTAATCAAAACTAATATGATAAATGTCTATAGTGGCATTTAATTTGTATAACTAAAAGCTCAAAACAACTATATAGTGGCAAACAAAAAAGTGCCACAAAAGCCCCAAAGTTTGTAGCGGCAAAAGGCTTTAGCGTCACCGCTTCTAGTGGCACTTTTTTTGTATGCCGCCCATTCCAACAATGGTCTTTAGTGGCATTTTTTTGGTTTTTTATGGCACTTTTTGTGTGCCACTAGATGGCAATTTTTTTGTAGTGGTATTTTGATAACAAACATGAAACATGCGTATAGATCGATTTGTTTATATTTTAACCCTCGCACAATGATTTTACTTTGCTACCATCTATATAACTCAAAAATAGTACAAAAATGTGCATGTAGTTTCATATACCATTGCTGCTTTTAGCCTTTTCTATCAACTTGCAAGTCTTTGGTTAGATAGACCCGTAATTATAACTCTCATGAACCTTCAAGGGGTGACGCAATACTGGTTTTCTGCCTTTAACACTCTTGAAGGTGACCTACAAGCGCAAGCTACGTTTTACCTCATCCTATTTGTTAGCATGGTATTAGCGGATTTTTTATTAATTATTTTTTAATGTGCAAGAATGAAACACAAATCTTTAGATGTTTTTTTTTTCCAATCGATTTGATTGAGGCTTAGATGTGAGCGTGAGACCAAAGACTTTTGGTAAAGATAAGGTAGGGTCATATGCTTGAATTGGAGATGAACAAAAAGACGTTAAATCGAACTTGCCTGTCGTTTTTTTTTTTTTTTTTTGCCAGTCTAATTATTTGGTTAATCCCCTATACATAAGATGTAAAATACTCCTTAATGCTGAATCCTAATTACTAATGAGGTGAGGAACCTCAAATATTCGGACTAAAGCTTAAAGGTTCAATAATCGCAAATCATTATGTAATGTAAGTTTCCTATCATCTCAAACCATTAGCAATAAATTTCACAAACATCAGAGGGACAAATCAACACATACACATTGATTTACCTCCATATCAGATACGCATCTCAAACAAACTTGGCAAAACGGGTGGGTAGCGGGTAGGAATGTGTTTGGGTCAAAATGGGTGTCACCAAACAACAAATCCTTGAGCAAGCTTCTTGAGCTATTACGGGTCACCTTTGATTTTTTTTTTTTTTTTAATTTTTGTTTTTCCAAAATTGAACATACTAATCTGCTGTGAAAGAGAATGAAATTAATTATCATTATACAGAGTCAACAATGCTAAGAGATGCTAAAGTGAAGAAATCAAAACACCTGATTAGGAGTAGTTGAGGGAAGATTCAATGTAAAGAATTTACAATTCGTGATAGTCTAAACACCTTCGATTATGTTGTCTCCCGCTTAGGGGTGGTCTGTAAGATTAAATATATTACGTATTAATATTTAATCTGTAGCCATTATAATCATTTACATTATATAGATCAAAATATATAACAATCCTATTAAATAATTAGTTGGTAATTGTTGATGGACCATATTACCCTTATTAACTAATTAGGGTTTCCTCCTGGGT
>JARYGA010037766.1:0-24349 GCA_030545235.1 Helianthus tuberosus | reverse complement strand
GTTCCAAATGCATATGTATGCAATTCTATTCCAAATTGAAAATGATATATGTTAACAAGCATGCAAAATGCATATGTTAACAAATGAATGAAATGTCCTAATACTATCCAAATGAATGCAAACATGTTCCTAATGCGTATGTATGCATTTTCTATAACAAATGCATATGTATGCCTTTCTGTTCCAAACCAGTCACAAGAAATGCAAAATGCATATGTTAACAAATGAATGCAATGTCCTAATATTGTCCCAATGAATGCAAGCCTGTTCCTAATGCATGTGTATGTTGTTGGTTAATCTTGATGGGTTCTAAATCGGATGATCTGGTACAATTAATGGAGCTTCGTAATAGGATACGGGTCAATAGAGAAGTTTGTATTTAGTCACATGTTTTATGTGTTTGATTAAGTCTAAGTAGTGAATTTATAGATGTAAATCTTTAAGATTAGTTAGTTTGTAGTGGATCAAAACGTGGGTGCATTTCAGCCAACTCGTATGCATGGTCTATGTATATATATTTGCACTGTCTAATGAAATTGAGATGTGGGTTTTCGAAAGCAATAAACAATCATCAATTTGTGAGTTAGTTTGTGACTGATTGAAGTTTAAAACCCAACATTTGGTTTCAGATCTATAAACTCATACCAAGGGATTGGCAGGTCTTAGAGTCATTTTCGATGAGAGGGAAGCGACCCTTGTTTGCTGCAGGGCTGAAAAGAGAGATAAAGATCGTTGAAGAGGAATAAAGATTGAGATAAGTGTTTTATGTTCCAGTGAGTACATCAAGAGACCAAGAAAGAAGAATTGGTTCTGTGTGAGTCGTACTAGGTGAACAATAAGCCATAGAAGAATAAGGCAAGATAAATTAATTCTAATAAAAAATAGCAGCAGCAGCGGAGGTTCTGAGTGAGCCGGGAAAATAAAACAAAGAAGAAGATCTATGCGACCAAGATTGTTCTATGTGAACCGAGATGTACCGAGCTCTATGTGATCGCAGAGAACACGAAATCGAGATCAGAAAGGGTTCTGGGTGAACCGGAAGGAGTGGTGATCTGTATGATCAAGAAGAAATCTATGTGAGTGGTGCAAAGATTATGTGAGAGCCTTAAAAGAATCTGTGTGATTCATTAAGTCCGATTGAATAAGAATTCTATGTGAATCAATTGAGAAGAGGAAAACCGAGAGAAGAAGTGTTCTGCGTTGTGAGGACCATTTTGGGTCTCCCGAATGCTCCGACCGGCTAATATGTATTCATATCTCGTGCGGAATCCGAGTATGAAGATGACATGCACAAGAACAAGCTAATTAAACTGGTTTCTATTGATTACATGAAGTTACAAAACCACGAAACCAAATGGACAGAGTTTCCCCTCTCAAGTCCAAAAGTTACAAATGACAAGACCTGATCCCCTATTTTTAGGCATCCCCAGTCGCATGAACCATCTGGGACGATTGGGGCTTTCGTACGAGTGGCACTTTGGGACAACTAGGAATCTTTTTCGTACGAACTGTCCATTCGTACGAATTGGCACTAACTTTACAAACATGACTTGTCTATTACATAATCATATACAATCAACTACGACTCGATACATTGACACCTATGAACATGATTGACGAAAGCAATAGACATAATGCATTCACATGTGTGAACAAAAGAATCTATGTGATCCATTGGTGTCAATCAAGAAGTTCTATGTGTACAAAAAGGTCTGTCAGCTGGTACATACAAGGAAAAAGAAGGCCACTTGTTGGTAAGAAGAAATGACGGAGTTGGTCATTTTGTTCTTTTAACCTAGAAGAAGGAAAAAAACTAAAAGAGTTTCAGGCGGTGATAAATTTATTGGTTGAAAAGTCAAACTGTTGGTTTGTGGGCTTTTTTCGTTGTGCGAGAAGGCAAAAGAAAGAAAAAATGACATGCTAGTTGTACCGTACAACTAATGTAAACATGAAGAAGCAAGCAAGAGTTTGGTTCAATGAGAAAGCTACAATGATCTAGAAAGACAATGGAAAGAAACAAGACACAAATGACCTAATAAGAAGCGAGAGCAAGAAACGGGTCAGATTTTTTGTGAACCGATCAAGCAAGAGAGCAAGAGACTTAGAAAGAATAAAGTTTCTTTCCAGCAAGAAAGAAGGAAGAAACGGGTCAAGATTATGGGGGTGAATGTTGGCTAATCTTGACGGGTTCTAAACCGTGTCATCAAGTACAGCTAATGGAGCTTCGTAATAGGATACGGGTCAAAGGGGTCAACAGAGAAGTTGGTATTTAGTCACATATTTTATGTGTTTGATTGAGTCTAAGTAGTGGAATCATAGACACAAAGTTTTAGGATTAGTTAGTTTGTAGTGGGTGAAAACGTGGGTGCATTTCAATCATCACGTATGCATGGTCTATGTATATATATTTGCTTTGTCTAATGAAATCGAGGTGTGGGTTTCCGAAAGCAATAAACAATCATCAGTTTGTGAGTGATTGAAGCTTAGACCATGCATAGTGGTATCAATTTTGCGTTTTTCCTCACCAATCACGCCCAAACACGCCCACCCCCCCCCCCCACCCCCTAGGCGTGTTTAAGCGTTTTTCTTTTCTAAAAATGGTCCTCTGCATTATTTAAAAAACACTTGTGCATGCTTTCTCCATTTTTGTTTGTCCAATAAGAATATTCAAACTAATATTATTTGTTTTGTTTTTTATTTTTTGAAATAATTGGGTAATCAATTGATGGGGCATTATTGGGCATTATCCCACTACGTCCATTTGTGAAAAACGCCCATAATGCCCCTTTGCTGACTGGGATGACACGTGTCGCACAATGCCCATGGGCGAGGGCAT
Organism: Helianthus tuberosus; assembly: GCA_030545235.1. Lineage (NCBI taxonomy): Eukaryota > Viridiplantae > Streptophyta > Magnoliopsida > Asterales > Asteraceae > Helianthus > Helianthus tuberosus. Next base: position 21,513 of record JARYGA010037766.1, on the reverse strand, counting down.
TATTCATGTGTACCACTACACATGGTCTTGAAACCCAACATATGCATTTCTGTTCCAAACCAATCACATTTCCAAGCCATATGTATGCATTTCTATCACATGAACACAATGAACAAACCATAACGTGTGCATTCCGAACCTACATATTTTGCATAATTAGACCCATATCAACATATGCATTCTACCAAAGCATAACCTACATAATTTATCATAATCAGGCATAATCATTTTGTTGTATTTACAAAAGCATACTGACGACGGGCCTCACTGGTAGCCCAGTGAACCCGTCTTAGGCTTCTATCATTTGGGCCCATAAGTAAGCCCAGTCCGGATACTTTCTCTTAAAGAATACAACTGTAAAAAAGGCGAGAAACCAAGGAGGATCCAAGGTACTGCAGACGTAATAAATGCATGACGGAGAGAAAGGTGAAAGTCACCGGAAGTAAGGTACGCTCAGCTGGCTGCATTAAATGAGGTCTGTAATCCTTTCGTTGGGACTCAGACACGTGTCTGAATTCCCCAAGGCTACTAAGAAACCGTTAGATGATTCCTGTAATGGTTCCCAGGAAAGATAAGCCATTATCTTTATATAAGGAAGGTAAGCCCTTTGATAAAAACACACACGTCATTTAATACACCATTGCCACATTAATTCCGACAACCTCGGACTACATTTAATCTCCCACACTCACCCACATCCACTAGAATTAACACCAAGGAGAATATTTCGATGATTACCCTCATCGGAATAAACTTCTCGTTATCTCCGGCAAGTTTACTTACTCTCATGCCGGAGCTTGGTCATAGATTCCCCCTCCGGGGTCCTCCGTGGAGAGGCTAACGGTTTTCTTTCCTGTGGGACAGCAAAACAGGACTCTTACAATGTTGACGAGGCCCTTTGACTGTCATCCGAGAATCGAGGACTCGACATTGGCGCCATCCGCGGGACTCTGATCCGTCTGGTAGTCCTACTTAGAACCTAGAACATTGTAAGAGATCACTACCCGTTAGAGATGACATGGCTACAACGCCACTCCAAACTCTCTGATCACAAAACGGTGTAGAGCACTAACGATGTAGTTACGGTAGAGGATATCACACATGAAGAAGAAACTGAGAACAGAGTGGAGGCATCAGAGATAAGAAACACCATCACACCTGATTTCGTATCCATGCACAGGGACGAGTTAAAGAAACAACTCGAAGACTTGGAAAGACAGGAGAAGCTAGAGAGCCTAAAGGCTAGGCTTTCCTTTGACACACCTGCAATCAAGGAAGATACCAGCCTAAGAGAAAAAGACGGCAATCCTGACCCCCTAGATTCTTTCATAACAGCACTGAGGCAGATGACGTCAGAGCAAAAGGAAGAACTGGTGAAAGGAAAAGGGCCGAAGGGAAAGGATGTAGAGAGCCAAGATGATAGTGGGCTGAACAAACCCTACCTACCCAGGGATTTGGCTGAGGTGTCAAAGTTCACCAAGAGGATAGCCGAAGCACCTATGCATCCTTAGCTTAAGCCCCCATTGAACCTTGACAGTTACGATGCAACTAAAGACCCAGAAGATCACTTGCATGCTTTCAAAGGCGCCGGACAGGTAGGGCGCTGGTCGATGCCCACCTGGTGCCACATGTTCGTTCAGACATTGATGGAAGGGGCCATGCTCTGGTTTGATAGCCTCCCTCCCGGGAGCATAGATAGTTACGAAGAACTGAGTGAAAAATTCCTAAGAAATTTCAGTCAGAAAAGAAGAGTGATCAAGAACCCCATTGAGATCATGCATATACGCCAAAGAGACAATAAACATGTGGACCAATATATGGAAAGGTTCATTAGGGAGAGCTTGAACATCAAAGACGTCCCTAAGGTGATGAAGATCAGCAGCTTTATCAATGGTTTGAAACATACCCAACTGTGCGAGAAGCTAGGGGAAGAGTTCCCGACTACCTTCGATAACCTCATAGATTGGGTTAGAGCCTATGTCAGAGGAAAGGACACTGTCAGCAAGGCTAAAGCGATGGACGCTCCACCCCGGAGAATCAGCCCTGCAACCAAACCTCAAGAAAAAGGTAACCTCTACCCCCGAAAACCTGCTTTTGATAAAATACAACATGACAGAACAAGGCCAGCATACTCCCTACATAAGCCCCGAGGTAGAGGGCTGGCACCCTATTCCAACAGTTTATCCCCCCTAACTAAGACCCCAAGTGAAATACTAGCTATCGAAAGAGTTAAAAACTCCTTCCCTAAACCCCCCCCCCCCCCAATTAAACCAGGACCAAAATCCCAGCCAAACGAACATTGTGACTTCCACAAGGGTTTTGGTCACAAGACAGACTACTTGTATAAGGAAATAGAAGCGGCGGTAAAAATGGGCAAACTAGCCCACCCGGTCAAGGAGATCAAAGAAGGGGGGAGAGAAAGGGAAGGGATGCAAAAGGGGGGAACCAGAGAGAGGATAATCAGATATGATCAGGAGAAGGGACGAATACGATCCCACCAGAAGCGTCAAAGCCCGGGTACTGGGCCCCCCAAGTTACATGAAGGCTCCCATCCTAATGCCACACTTGGAAGACCATGAGGTACAGAGGCTCCCCCTCAACATCTCAGCAATAATAGCCGGCCACAGGGTGGCTCGAATACACGTGGACGGGGGAGTGGGGTAGAGGTGATCTATGAACACTACTTCCTAAGATTTGATAGAGACATGAGAGATAGGTTGGAAGAAGACTCGATCCCCCTAGTAGGTTTCAACAACAGGGTGTCTCATCCCCTGGGAAAAATCAGACTCCCATTCACAGTTGGGGTGGGAGATAGGGTTCGAACCATAGAACTCACCTTTACTGTTATCCGAGCATCCTCCAAGTACAATGCCATTTTGGGCAGACCAGGGATAGGGGATTTACAGGCTCAAGCCTCGACCCCCATGGAGCTTTAGTGTTTCAGACCCCCAGGGGGCTAGCTTGGAAAAGTCCTCATACGAGGTCGTGTCATCAGTTTCAGAAGAACAAATTGGGAAAAGCTCCCGGGAAGAAGGAATTGAAGAATGGGCACTCAGTAATAGATTTCTGGAGCAAACGGTAAAAGTGGGAAACCACCTCAGCGACAAGTGCAAAAGTGCACTCAAGGAATTACTCCTTCATAACATAGATGCATTTGCATTCCAACATGGGCACATGACTAGAATCCCGAGGAGCCTGACTGAGCATAGACTCAACACACACAGTTATATACGTCCGGTCAAGCAAACAAAACGGAGCATGGGACCAAACAAAAGAAGGTCACATGTTAAGAAACAAGGAAGCTCCTCAAGGCTGGGATAGTCAGGGAGGTCAGATACCCCTTCTGGATCGCCAACCCAATGATGGTAAAAAAGGAAGGAGTGTGGAGAATGTGTATAGACTATCAGGATTTAAATAAGGCATACCCCAAGGACTGCTATCCCCTCTCGGAGATAGACGTCCAGGTCGATTCCTTAGCTCAGTACCCGTTGAAGTATTTCCTCAATGCATACAAGGGGTACCATCAGATTCAAATGTCATTAGAAGATGAGGAAAAAACTGCATTTGTGACAGATGAAGGCACCTTTTGCTACACAAAAATGCCCTTCGGGCTGAAGAACGCAGGGGCCACATATCAAAGGTTCATGAACACCTTGTTTAGAGAACAACGGGGAAGAAACCTGGAGGTATACGTAGACGACATCATCATAAAAAGCCTCACAGAGACGGCCATGTTGGAGGACATAGCCGAAATCATCCGGACAATGCAGGAGGTTAATATGAAGCTAGACCCTGGGAAGTACTACTTTGGGGTAGAAGAAGGAAAGTTCTTGGGAGTAGTTATTACCAAGGGAGGAATCAAGGCAAATCCTGAAAAGACCCAAGCAGTGGCTGAAATGCGATCCCCCAGGTCCATGAAGGATGTCCAACAGCTGAACGGGAGATTGATAGCCCTCAACCGCTTCTTGTCCAAGGTAGCAGATAAAACCTTACCTTTTATGAAGGTCCTGAAGGATTGCCTCCAGACAAACAGATTCAAATGGACCCCAGAAGCCGAGGAGGCTTTTCAAGAAATGAAGGAGCACATTTGTAAGCTCCCGACCCTGTCTACTCCTGTCCTGGGAGAAGATCTGCTTTTGTACTTATCAGCGTCAAAGACTATGATTAGTGCAATCATGTTGGTAGAAAGGGAAGAGAAGCAAATCCCCATATACTACATCAGTAGGACCCTCAAGGGCCCGGAGGAACGATACATGCCATTGGAGAAGCTAGCCCTAGCACTAATCGTCGCTTCCCGGAGGCTCCAGAGATACTTCCAAGCTCATAAAATCATACTATTGACAGACCAACCTCTCCAAAAGGTTTTGAGGAGACCGGAACTCTCCGGTCGTTTGGCCAAATGGGCCGTCGGAGAACACACTTTGGAGTACAAGGCAAGGACTGCAACAAAGGGCCAAGTTCTGGCAGACTTCTTGGTAGAAGTCCATGAGGAAGAATAAAAAGAACTTCTCAAGTGGAAAAATTTGGAGGATGAGGAGAAAAAGAAGGAAGATGAAGCAGTGTGGAAACTATTTACAGATGGAGCTTCGAGTGAAGAGAGAAATGGGGCAGGAATCACCCTGATTAGCCCTAAGGGAGTCGAATTGACCTACGCCATCAGGCTGGACTTTGAAAACACCAACAACATGGCGGTATATGAAGCACTCATAGCAGGCCTGAGGCTGGCAAAGAAAATGAAGGCAAGGCATGTTGAGGCTAATACCGATTCCCAATTGGTTATGAAACAGTACCATGGAGAATACGAGACGAAGGATAGCTTCATGGCTCAGTATCTAGATAGAGTGAAGAAATTGGCCAACACCTTCAACACTTTCAAGCTCAAGTACATTCCCTGAGGGAAGAATAGAAAATCTGATACTCTAAGCAAGCTAGCCTCCATGGCTTTCGACCACTTAGCCAGGGAGGTAAAAGTGGAAGTTCTGACATCCCCCTCTATCGCAACTGAAGAGGTGGCAACGGTCGACAGGACTCAGGAGTCCTGGATGACACCCATCCTGAATTTCCTCAGGGACGGAATGCTCCCGGAAGGAGAATGGACAGCCCGAAAAGTGAGGGTGAGAGCCTTGCAATATGAACTGATAGATGGAGATCTGTACCGAAGATCATACTTGGGTCCCTTCTTAAAGTGTGTCGACGAGTAGGAAGCCAAGTACGTAATACTGGAGATACATGAAGGAGTCTGTGGTATGCACTCGGGGCCAAGGACGGTTGTGGCCAAAGCAATGAATGCGGGATTTTATTAGCATAGGAGGTACAAGACAGCCTTGGAGGAAGTCAAGAAATGTGATAATTGTCAAGTTCACGCCCCCATGACTCACCGTCATAAACACCCCATGATCTTGGTTTCAACCTCCTAGCCATTCCAAAAATGGGCCATAGACATCATTGGACCATTCCCGGAAGGCCCAAGCGGGGTTAAGTTTGTTGTAATGGCCATTGATTATTTTACCAAATGGATCAAAGCAAAGCCACTGGAAAAGATCACGGGAGAACTAGTGAAGAGGTTCGTCCTGGACAACATCGTATGCAGATTTGGGGTACCGCTAAAGTTGGTGAGTGACAACGGAGTTCAATTTGTTGGGAAACCCTTTAAACCATGGTGCGAACAGATGCATATCTACCAAGTTTTCACCTCAGTCACCCATCCCCAGAGTAATGGGCTGGTGGAAAGAGCAAATCAAAGTGTAATTAGAGGAATGAAGGGAAGGCTGGGCCGGAAGCAAAAGGGTTGGTTAGAAGAGCTGCCTTTCGTCCTATGGGCTTATAGAACCACCCCTAAGGTCTGCTACGGGGAGACCCCCATCAGCCTAACCTACTAGACCGAGGTTGTTATCCACGCCAAAATCGGGTCACCCACAGCAAGAATGAGGTTGCGGGAAGCTGAGAATGAGCAAGACCTCCGGATGAACCTCGACCTCCTGAAAGAAAGAAGGGAGGTCGCAGCGGTGAGAGAAGCCAAATACAAGAAACGGTTGGAAAACTATTACAACTCCAGGATGAAAAAACTCAACCTGGTACTCGGGGACTTGGTCTTGAGGGCCAATGAGGCCAGCCTACCGGAGAACACAGGAAAACTGGGGCCCAAATGGGAGGGGCCCTACAGACTCATATGGGCTAATGGCAAGGGGACTTGCAAAATGGAGACGCTCCTAGGAAAGGAGATTCCAAGAACCTGGAATCTCATGCAGCTCCGGAAGTATTACGTGTGAAACACAAACTTCTTAAGAAACTAGTAAGAACGGCTTAAAAGCCACTTTTGTAAAAGCAACATATGGCTAAAACTTCTCTTAAAAACACCTTTTGTAAAACTATGTACTAGGGACATAGATCCCTCAACACATATGGTAATGAATGATCATTTTGTTTGCAAATTATTCTGATACCGCGAGTAATGCATTAAGGCAGACGTGTCTGAAAACAGCAAACCCATCGACAACATACACACATGTAAACTAGTATAGTGAACATACTAAATGCCCGGCTGTGGGGCAGGACGAGGTCGACCCGTCTCAGGGAAAACAGACAAACAGTTAAATAATATATTCACCGATTATGGACTTGTCTAGGAATCACTCCCTTACAAACGGTTCAAATTTGTAAACAAACTACAAATCAAGTGTACAAAGATACACTAAAACATTTGTAAAGAAACTACAAATCAAGTGTATAAAGACACACTAGAACATTTGTAAACAAACTACAAATCAAGTGTACAAAGACACACTAAGAATGTTTATAAGCAAACTACAAACCAAGTGTACGAAAATGCACTAAAGTGTTTGCAAACAAACTGCAAATCAAGTGCACGGGAACACACAAAAAATGTTTGTAAACGAACTCCAATCAGCTTCTATGCTTCGGCAAATCCCGTAGAAAAGAGACATCCAAAGCAAAAATGCAACGGCTGGCAGCTCCTGAGCTATCCGCTCCCTCTCCCAGACTCGCTCCCTCTGCTCCAACAAGGCCCCAGCATTCTGAAAGAAAAGTGTCAGTCCAGAGAAGAATCAAACAAAAAAAAGGAGGGGGGAGAAGGAAGTGTTACCTTCTCCTCCAGCAACTTCCTTTCAACATCGGTTACTCGGCACCGAAGCTCAGCAGCAATGGTCTGAGAAGTCTTGAACTCAGCCCTCAACCCCTCGTTTATTCCCCTCAGCTCATTCACACGCTGCAACATGCCAGCCCCCCTAAAAAACCCTTCACAAAGAGACATGCTATACTGATCATCAAAAAGATCAGGGTTCAAAGCAAAGTTCATAAATTTGTGAGGATGGGGAACAGCATGGTCCAAGAAGTCCCGAGCAGTCTCGGGGGTTCCCACAACAGTGGACGGATTTATCTTTCATTTAGGAACGTGTGGAACCGGGAGAGCTTCAGCAAACAAAAGAGCTAAGGGGCACCAAGGAAAAAGGTCCTTAGACTGAGAAGGTTTGCTGGTACCAGTAGCCTGGAGAGGTGAAACATCAAAAGCAGGATTGACATGGGAAACACTAATCTTCGGAGCCTTATCCTTGACCCGAGAGGAAGCAGGAGCAGGAGGAATCACAATCGGAGCTTTAGAGCTCCCCTGCTTCAAATAAAGAAAAAGAAGCAGGTAAAAATTAGAATACACATATCAAGGAGAGGGGACAAAGAGAGAAGGGAAAACTTACAAGCAGAGGCTCACTAACGAGACTAGAAGACCTTAAGTGCTTTGACAAAGAGCCCTTGGTACCAACAGGGGGGATCTTGGAGGCAGCCTTAGTGGCAGGGAAAGGATTTTGGCCGCTAGCACTCCGAAGCCTCAATCGGATATTTCGAGGCTCAGGGATCCCCACCTTAGGGCCACCCGCCTGATCAGCCTTCCGCTTACGAAGCAAGCGGCTCTCCAAATCTTCATCATCACCATCATCAATTAACTTCCTCTCCTGGAGGGAACCCTGGGAGTCCCCTGCCTCCTCGGAAGAAGCCTTATCCCCCTTCTCCACAGCAACAGAATCTTTGGCATGAACAGAGCTCCCCTTCCTAGGGACCTTCTTCTCTAAAACACGGCCCATCTCCAGATCAACCTTATCACCAACCATAAATTTGATATCCCAACAGTCTCCCTGAAGTAAGCCCCACAGTGTCATCTCCTCATGAAACAGGTCCTAGAGATGACTGGGCGAGAAGTGATCAAAAATAGGGAATCAAACACAACAAGTCAAAAGTAAAAATACTTTTTTCCCAAAGAAAGCTCTTGGACGAACAGAATAGAGAGGACTCAAGCCCCCCATAGCTAAAACCCCTTCAGGAAATGTTAAAGCTCTGGTTGGGTTCTTGTACATTCTCTTCTACTAAACGATCTCGTCTGCAGACAGGACTGGAACACTATCCTCAATAGGTGCCTTAGGGTCCCTAAGGGGAGGCGACTCCGGCAGCATCGCGGCTAAAACAAAGATAAACCTGTTCTTTCATTCCTTCGGGTATGTAGATGTGGTCATGAAAGAGTAACATGGAGGAGAGACATTGTCTTTCCTCTTGGCAAAAGTAAACCAATCCCCACCAGATACGAGTTTATAGAACATACAGAAGAGGGGCATCGATGGCTCACCGGAAACCACCACACAAGACAACTCGAAGTGTACAACCCTCATAAATGCCAGAGGATGCAGTTGGGAAAAGTGAATACCGAAGTGCTTCAGAAGCTCTACCTTGAAGGCCGATAAAGGATAACGAACACCACAAGAGGAAAACGTCAGAGTATAAAGGACGATCCTTTCTGACGTACATTCCGCCAGATCATCTGGCCCAGGAAGGGTCAGAGAATATCGCTCTAGAATCTGGTAAGGATCCACAAAGATCTCAAGGTCTTTCGTCGTTAACACTGAGCGTATTGAAGACCGGCCGGTACGACTCATATTGAGGAGTGATCGGAGAATTTTAAAGAAGAGTATGAGGGAAGTTAAGAGAAAATGAAGAGATGCCCAAGGGTTTTAATGGAAGCGACTGGCAAGAGCGGTAACCATCAAATCAGTTATTCAAAATTAAAAACTGATTTGGGGCACGTACAACGCGGTTACCATCTCTAGCCGTTGATCACTAAGATCTCTTTGATCCTCGAGAACCGTCAGAAGCATATCATCATTAGAAGGGGGCCCACTCTTACAGCCCAACTAAACAACACTGTAAAACCAAAACTATCTGGATTCAGCCCAGGATCATGAGACTCGAGTCTCGGAACCAGGGACTAGAGATGACTTGACGACGGGCCTCACCGGTAGCCCAGTGAATCCATCTTGGGCTTCTATTGTTTGGGCCCATAAGTAAGCCCGGTCCGGATACTTTCTCTCAAAGAATACAACTGTAAAAAAAGGCGGGAAACCAAGGAGGATCCAAGGTACTGCAGACGTAATAAATGCATGACGGAGAGAGAGGTGAAAGTCGCCGGAAGTAGGGTATGCTCAGCTGGCTGCATTTAATGAGGTATGTAATCCTGCCGTTGGGACTCAGACACGTGTCTGAGTTCCCTAAGGCTACTGAGAAACCGTTAGATGATTCCTGTAATGGTTCCTGAGAAAGATAAGCCACTCTCTTTATATAAGGAAGGTAAGCCCTTTGATAAAAACACACACGGAGAACTCCTCTCATTTAATACACCATTGCCACATTAATTATGATAACCTCGGACTACATTTAATCTCCCACACTCACCCATATCCACTAGAATTTACACCAAGGAGAATATTCCGACGATTACCCTCGTCGGACTAAACTTCTCATTATCTCCGGTAAGTTTACTTACTCTCACGCCGGAGCTTGGTCATGGATTCCCCCTCCGGGGTCCTCCGTGGCGAGGCTAACGGTTTTCTTTCTTGTAGGACAGCAAAACAGGACTCTTAGAACGTTGACGAGGCCCTTTGACCATCATCCGAGACTCGAGGACTCGACACATACCAAAACAAACCAAAGCATAACCTACATAATTATCTTAATTAGATGTTATTTCTATCCAATTATAAAACCATCTACACATAATTCACTACTACCCATAATTACCAAACCATACTACTCTACTTGCCTTCCCCATTCAAAGCATTAGAAGCTGAAATCAAACGTCCAGTCATTGAGGAACCAGAGAACCACCCTCACGTGGACTCCGAGATGGTGGCGGGGGAGCGTTGTGGTGATCGGATGGTAGTAGGAGATGTGGAAGCTCAACGAGAACTGAAGTATGGAGAGGCAAAGTGTGATCGAGTGTATGCTGGGGTGGTTAGGGTTTTTTCAATTAAAATTACCTAGTTACATCTGGACTGTTAACTTCATAAACAGAATATGCTTCAACTGTTAAAGAAGGGGTGTAGACTGTGAAAGATAGAAAAAAAAAGTTTCAAAGAGGCATCTTGCTATATAATGTTTATGTTAAACTTATACACTTTTCAAGAATGATTATAACATTCGGTTTGTGAGTTCATAAACCAAACCAACCAATAAACTAGAAGCACAACCGGTTCAATACTTGTTTAATTTTCAAAAATTCCTCTAAACCAAACATCATAACCAGTCAAGAACCATATGTTCTTTCGACTTAACATTTCTTCCCTTAAAATATAATAATTGAATAACATATAATGTGCTTTAATATACCTTGGGTTGAGTTATAATACAAATCTATACTTTCTATAAAAGGAGAAATCCCAATGACATAAAAAAAAGATGATGTGTCAGCCAGAGAGGCTATCCAACAATGCTTTTCTTATGTCATTACTGCATCATAAAGCCTAATATATAAAATCATTTAAAATTCTATTGAAACCTCTGCCCTTCACCTTACAATCAAACCTCTGTTCCCAAATTAAACCTCTGTCCAAATTCAAAATTCGGGCTCCAGATTCAAAATTCAAATCCTATAAATAAGAAATATGAATCTGGCTCCACATTCAAATTTCAACTCTATCTATCTCGCTCATATCTGCGAGCGTATCTCTGTCTCTCAAATGCATATTTCTCGTGATTCAGCCGGTTAATCTCCGATTATACTTCTTTGTTTGAATGTTTGTTGATTCTGTTTACATATCATCGTTCCAATATCATGTGTTTGAACTTCTGTTTACATGTTATCATTCCAGTATCATTGTTCCAACATCGTCGTTTCAATGAAGCTTCCCTTCACACATCAACCTTTCAACATCGATGTTGCAGTATTATTGTTGCAACACCGTGAAAAGTTGCATGTGTTACCTTCTTTGATGGGAGAGAGGCATTGTTCGATTTTTGTTAAATCAAAAGTCGGCTTTTCTTATGTCAGCAAGTTTTTCTTCTTTTATACAGAGTATAGATTGGTGCAATATCATGAAAAGTTAGATGTGCTACAACAACTGAGAGGAGACCTTTGCATTTTAGGTTTGTTTTTTATTTTGATTACCTGTAGTTTAAAATGATTATGAACAAACAAGTGTTGATGATGTTGAGAGTTTTTATTGACACTGACATTTTAGAATATGTTAAGATGCATGTTGAGATTATTAAATTAAACTATTACATAGAAAAATAGAAATTTAATGAAATATTTATAAACTATTACACGCTAGAGTTAACATTTGCTAGGATTTCGTAGACTCTGGCCTTTCTCCATGTGATTTCATGCTCTCTTTTGTTTTTCAGATCAGTTAGCATGTTGCAGATTTTTTGATCCTGTTTTAGTAATTGTGTCAGAAATTCTTCTGCATTCTTTTAGAAGTCTGATGGAGGAGAGTGGAGGACTTCGTCGAGCAATGCTATGCTGTTCTAGGTTTTGTTGTAATTAGTGTCATTGATTATGTAGACTTTCATGTTTAGTTCTTCGTTTGTTCTTTTTTCTTTGAGTGACCACATCGAGAATTGTGTTTTAACATCGCTGGTGTCTGACCAGTGGTAGAAGCTGAAGTTTGCCTTGTAGATTTTTTGTTGGATTTTCTGATTTGGAACATTTTTTTACAGACAGTGATTTGTAGGACAATTTGTTGATGTTTCGAATCAAAAGTAATCATCGGTCTTTTATAGAGTTTAAAAACGCGTCTACATGGTAAATGAAGAGGTTAATTGTAATTATGATAATCTGCTTTTGTTCTTTGAAGTTCAAAAATTTGTCCCTTGGGTTTCTTGATATTTAATTATACAGTTTTCTCATAAAAGTTGGGGTTTGAAAAGGTTTTTGCATTAAAAGACTGATGTTTTGAAATATACATTAATATGTTTCTATTAAATCCACACGTTTTGATTGATTAGATTATTAAATGTACAATGACTTTAAGTGTGATTTCTTACACTGTTGGATATTTCAGTATATAAACTCATAGCCACTTCACTTGTTTTTCATCACGTTTTCCTACGAAGAAATCATACTTTCAGGAAAGTTGAGTAATATAGTTTATTGAGATGGCGTCATTCTCTTCTGCAAAATCAGTTGATTTAAAGCAGCGTTTTGTCAGGCAAATCGAGGAACAGGTGTATAAAGATAGGGCTACTCTTCAAGAGTTGAAGAGATGTTTTGATGGATTACAAGTTGGCCTGTTCACAAGAGAGCAGGTTTCCATAAATCTGATGCGGATGCCATCAACTTCCGTTCGTGAGCTTTGTGTTGTCAGTAATATAGAGTGCGGTGATAGAGACATGGAGTTCATGGCGATGCTGAAGGACATACATCGAGTGGTTCAGCAATCGATGGAGTTGAAGCTAAAATTTCTTAATTCTTGCTGTTATTGTTAGATTTGAAAGCTTAGTTGTTCAATATGTTATGTAATTGTTGGACTTTTAATGTCATGAATAAATGAATAAATTTTAATCTTATGAATCTCTGTTGTTGCATTTTAGTTTTACTTATTTAATGTTTGAGTTTGATTTAGATTATGTTGATGTTGAAATGTGTCTGAACAGATGTTTGGTAAGTCAACCGAGGTTTAATAGGATCAAGGGTTGGTTTAATGGTGAAAAGATGAGTGCAAAAGATAAAACAAGGTATAAAATTTGATCATTGATAGCAGTTTTTTGAAGAATCTGTGCAAAAGATAAAACAAGGTATAAAAATTTGATCATTGATAAAACAAGATCCGTATGGGAGACCAGATGTTAAAGAGCAACAGATGATATTCAAAATATGTTGAGCCAACAAAAGGTTTTTATAGTAACAGTGGTTAGGTTAAATAGCAGATGTTGGGAGTTTGTTAGTCCATTAGATTAGATGTTGCACAGTATGTGAAATTGTAATTGTAGACCTTTGTATAAGCATGCTGCTGTTGTCATATATTCGAACCCTCTTATGAAACAACTGTCTATGCTAACGACTGTTGATTTACCACTGTTGAATAAATGAATAAATTTTAATACTATTAATCTTTGTTGTCGAGTCTTCATTTTAATTATTTCAGTCATTCCAAAGTATTATTATATAATTTTGAATAACATCTAACGATTGCAGACTGATATTGATGTTGATATGTAACATCTAGAATATTTGTTCATCAATAACAGTTTTTTGGAAGAATTTGTGGTAAGACCTAATTACAAAGAGTCGATATTTGCTGTTGTAAAAGGTGTGTTGTAGCTAAAGTCTGACAAAAGAGAGCATCTGCTGATGAATAAATGTCTGAAGATGCAAAGGTCTGCTATGGGCCAAAAGATGTTAACGAACAACAGATGATATTCAATCTTAAAATGTTCAACAGATGTTTTGCATCTTCAGACATTTATTTGTTCATCAATAACAGTTTTTTGGAAGAATTTGCGGTAAGACCTAATTACAAAGAGTCGATATTTACTGTTGTAAAAGGTGTGTTGTAGCTAAAGTCTAACAAAAGAGAGCATCTGCGGATGAATAAATGTCTAAAGATGTTTCTTTGTTCGAATGTTTGTTTATTATGTTTACATATCATTGTTCCCATATCATGTGTTTGAACTTCTGTTTACATGTTATCGTTCCAGTATCATTGTTGCAACATCGTCGTTTCAATGAAGATTCTCTTCACACAAAGGTCTGCTATGGCCAACAGATGTTAACGAACAACACATGATATTCAATCTTAAAATGCTCGACAGAGGTTTTGATACTAACAGTGGTTGGGCTAATAGCAGATGTTAGACTTACGACTGTTGAGTTACAGCTGTTGAAAATAACTTTTTTGAAACTTCTGCTTGCCTAAAAATACATCCACTGCTAAAATGTACCGTCTGTTGTCAAAATTTCTGTTTATCCTAATGACTGTTGATTTACTATACTGCTGACTGTCATCCATTATCACAAGAGAGGTTCTGAGTTGGACAGATGTTAGCTAAAAATAAAACAACTGCTGAAAGTAAGCATCTGTTCTCATAACGTCTGTTTATCTAACGACGGTTTGACTCACACTGTTCCCAACTTCTGTAGTCGACCAACAGAGGTTTCCAAACAACTGTCATCGGTTGTCGCAATAGAGGTTCTGACTTGGACAGATCTTAACCATTAGATATTTGTAACTACTGCCACGTCAGCCTTCACTTTTTCTCTCTATATAAAAGTTGTTTCATCCCTAAATCGATCTTCTACCATTGCCGTCTCGAATTCGAAATTCTCAAAAACAGTTTCCAACATATTAAAAACCCTCCAACTTAAACCCTGTTTCATCCCCAAATCACTTTCTTCTCCGATCATGTCTCTAAACATCAAAAACCCTCACAACTACCTCCCCATCTTCGAGAAAACCAGCAAAAATACCAGTTTTCACTCAATAATTGACCTTTTAACGTCATTAAAATACAAATCAATCCTTACTGTTGATGCTCCTGTTCATACAGAAAACACTCCGACAATTTTGGTTTAATGCTGAAATAGAGTCTGAAGATAATAATCCAGTTGCCATCACATCTAAGGTCGGGAAAAGTGTGGTATGAATTTCTCCCTTTACAATTTCCACTACATTTGCATTGGACGACTTGGGAGGTAAGACCAACTTTGAAAAGCCTGAACTTCATACAGAGTTCATTGAAAGAGGGTATGATGCACAATTAAAGGAAGTTACTATGTACAAACCAAACTTCCCTCCGCCAATGAAAGTTTTGTTTCATACTCTTTTAACTTGTCTCTCAGACAAGACCACCGCATTTAATGAGATACCTTTAAACATTCAATATTTGGGTTATGCTATTTTAACAAAATCTGATTACAATTTATCACAAGCACTATTTTCTGATTTGTTGAATAATGTGAAAAATGTGAAAAAATTGAAAAAAGGTGTTCGTAGTAATGCTTTTCTGTTGTATCCAAGACTTCTAAGCTACTACCTACGAAAACAAGTGTCACAAACAGATTTTCAACAAGGTGTAGCTTTTCAAATAAATAGTCTTACAAGTAAAACTTTTACTAGACTTATGGATAAAGAGTCAAAAGTTTCAAGAACGGAAACAAAGGGGGATGAGCCTGTTTTAGATGTGTTCGCATCTGTTGCTCAAACCTCTGTTGTTGAGCCAACTGCTCCTGGTGATCATGACACCACAACCGGTGTTGTGAAACACACACCAGGAAAACGTAAAAAGAAACCTGTCACATCCAAAAAGCCCACCAAAACCAAACAAAATAAAAAGGTTCCTCTGGAAGATGAGATCCCAGAGGTTAATGCAGTGACAACACAAATGTCACTTGAAACCACTGCTGCTACTTTCTCACAGTTGTTGGAAAGATCTCAACCCATCCAAACTCCTCACGTATCCTCACAAAAGGATCATGTTGTAAGCACAGGGACACCACAGAATGAACTAGACCTTTCATATGAAAGTATGTTTAAAAGTCCCTTTCCCAGGGCAATCACGCTTTCTACACCACAACCCTCGACTCAAGTTCCATCAACAATATTACCTCTGTTTGAAGCAATTGAATTTCAGAAAGAAAACAGTTCCTCTAATGCACACATTACTGAGAGTAGATTGCAACAAATGACTGTGTCTGAACCAATTCAATCTGTTATCCTACAAACTGTTTAGGAGGTTATCCCAGTTGAGTATTATGAAAATCTTGGTGGTAGTTCAAGTGGAGCAGCCACTACAACTGTTGAACCCATTGGTGATCAGTTGGACAGCGGTTACATCCCCTTGAAGGCAACCACTGAGGAGGTTACAACTGTAATCTCTGCTTCAGTGGGAAGTCCCCAGAACCAAGAAAAAGGGGCATCTGTTTTTGATGATATGGAGAGTTCTCCTATTATCAAAACAAATACAACCACTACATGTGGGAATTCAGATGATCCTATTAAAGTAGGTGATGAATTAGGTTATAAGGATTTGACGGTTAGAGTGTCTACCATTGAAACAGATGTTGCTGAAATGAAAGAATTGATTAAGCAGATGATAGAGCTTTTTAAAAGTCAACCTACCACACAGGAAATTGCCAATGAGCTTTGGAATTCTATGCAACCCATCCTTCAAGCTCAGAGGAATTTGGCTGAAAGTAACCGCAATTTCAGTTTGGAATATATCAGAAATTTGGTTGATGCCAGGTATATAGACACACAAGCAGACATTATGAACATTAAGGAACATCTGTTGAAACTTACTGGCTCCACCTCTACATCAATCTTTGAGAAAGATGATGATGATGATAATGATGCCAAAAAGGGTGAGAAAGATTCACTGAGAAAGTTGCCACCAGATTCAAAAGCTAATCCTACATAAATTTTATCCCCTGCTCAACCTAAATCCAAACCTTCTCCAAAAAAAACACCACAAAAGAAGGAGAAAATAGCTTCAACGCCATCATTCACCCATTCTGTCAATAGATGCTGATATAACAAAAGTATCAGCAGATGTTTACCAAACAGTTGCTGGTAAACAGCTGCTGAGACACCAGTTGTTTTAGCAGAAGTTTGTCAAACATCTGCCATGATCATTTTCACTACACCAACCACAATCCAACCACCTCCAACGTCACAAAGATTTCCCATACATTCATCTTCACTACCAAAACATTCTCCTTCACCAGAAATCATCTCCACACTTAAGAGAAAAACTCATATTGTGTTAGAAGATGATGAAGAGATTAAATCAGCAATCCCTGTATCATTTTCCTCCATTCAAAACAGTCCATGCTCGTCATTTCCACCCAGAGAACCTACTTCATCTCTTACAATTGCTACACTACCATCAGTCATTCCTCTTGAAGCTCAATATCCGCTGGAGTTAGTCATTGTTAAAGGTGAAATTGAATCATTCTTCACAATAGAGGATCCATCTAAATGATCCTTCCCATCTCTTTATGGCTATAAGAAGCCTCAAAACTTAGATGAGTATCTGAAATTAAAAGTATCACAGGCTAAGGTTATAGCAAGGGAGAAAAGCATAGGGATGGATGATGGGGAATACCAGAGGTCTTTATCATTTCAGCTTAGCAAAGTCGTAAAACTTGAAGACTATGCTAGGGACGTCAGTGAATCCATATCTGAAAGGCCAGTAATTCCTGAACTTTAGAGGAAACTGAGGGATGCTTATGTTACACACATTATGAAGTACAAACCATATAAGGTAACTGAAGATCAATTTAAAAACTGGTCAGCAGATGCTCTTAGAGAAGAGATCGATAGAATCACAAAAATGCACAATGATCCTCTGGTAAAGCCAACTCCACCTAATTGGAAGAAAGTCAAAACAGTGGATTCAGATGAGGCATTGAAGTTTAAAAGAATGAGAGCAGAGCTTGTGGCTGCTGGTTATGGTCCAGCTAGATCCATTGCTAGATGGTCTAAACTGAAGATAGTTGAGACCTACAAAAAAGCTGGAAGAAGTTAGAGCTGAAGATTCAAATGTTCTTCAAAATCCAATCTATCTTACAACTGCTGCTCTGTCTCTAAAAATCGATACTCCGAAAAACCTTCTCTCATCATCTGATTTGCCTGAACCAATTGCAAATTTAGTTAGCAGACCACAATCACCAAACTCATCTTCAATAATTCTTTGCCCAAGAAAACCAACTGATCCAAAAATAGTAAAGTGGAAGTCATGCTCAAAAACCCAAGTATTGACTTTGATCAGATCAGAAGGTAGTGTTGAAGATATTAAAATGGGTAGTGCATATAATCTGAATGCATACGATCTCCAAGATTTGTTGGACCTTCAACTTGAAAGGGATGATGAAGAAGACATGTTCTCCCTGGACTTTGAACTACAATTCAAAGGACAAGTGGAGATGTTGATGAGAAATAAAAATCAGTAATAAAGAAGGGTTTTCGTATCATCTGTTGTATAGGGAGATTGTTGGATCAGCAGCTGTTACATTGTCTCCAATAGCATATTTAACCAGATCACAACATGTAGCAAAGGACATGTTGCTGTGTAACAAATTCTTGAGTGAGGCTTGATGTGTGTTGTTTAGGCAGGTGATCGTATGTTTTTAGTTAATGTTTGTTAAAACTTAAGATGTATTCGAATTTTATTAAGTTTGTTAGACATCTTTTTATATGTACTTATGTTTATAACAGTTTACATTGTCAATGGGTGGATACTCTCTTTTTTGAATAAGAGAATGGAAATAATCATATGTAACTGATGAATTTTATTAAGTTTGTTAGACATATTTTATTAAGTTTTTAGACATCTTTTATATGTACTTATAGTTGTCTTTTACCTACAATAGATAACACATTTTTGTACAATATCTATACATATATCTATATGTTTTATCAGTATGTGTTATGCATGGTTTTCTAAGAAACCACCTGTGTTTGCACATGGGTTTACCGCTAGTATTTAAAAATAAGAAGTATAAGAAGCCACTAGAGAGTGACAAGTGTCCTAGGAGGAATCAAGTGAGAAGGGGTAATTTTGTCTACAGGAGGAAAAAGAATATGTAGGGCTGTAAACGAACCGAACATTCAGCGAATAGTTCATGAACCGTTCGGCGGGAAGTTCATTTATGTTCGTTCGATTAGCTTAACGAACGAACACGAACAAAAAATTTCGTTCGGTTAGCTTAGCGAACGAACACAAACACAGGTTTCGTTTGTTCGACTGCGTTCGTGAACGTTCGGAAATATGTTCGTTTACGTTTGTTCATGTTCGTTTGTTCGTGTTCGTTTGATTATATTAAAAATAACAAATAATAAATCTTTTATCTAAACATATTGAAAATTTGAAACCCTGTTTTTTCTAAGTTAGCTAAAATTTGGACACTCGAAGACATTTTTTGGGATAATTATGTTTAGGTTAGTTAACCTTGATTTATCATTTAGTGGTATAGTAGACTTCTTGTGTTTTGATTTACATTTGATGGTTATATTTAACTATTTATATCCAATTTTTAAGGATAACAATGATTTTTAATTTTTTTTTCAAGTTAAATGTGCGTTTACATTCGTTGTTATTTGCATGCATTCGTTTGTGTTCGAGACCACTGTTCACGAATTGTTCGTGAACAACTGAATTTACTTAACGAACGAACACGAACATAAACTTATGTTCGGTATGCGTTCGTGAACAGTTCACGAACATGTTAATTTCCTTAACGAACGAACACGAACATAGCCTTGTTCGTGTTCGTTCGGTTCGTTTACAGCCCTAAGAATATGCACATGCAAGTCACATGGTACCCCCCTCCCCCCAATTTTTTAAACGTTCGTAACTTTTTTATACATCATTTGTTTTAAACAAAAAGTCATACAATAAATCGAGTGTCTTTTTATCTTTAATATGAGTACAATATTGTTATATTTAAAAAAAATCAAAAACCCAGTTGCGTATTACAACGGAAAGTAGATCAAAAGCACAATCAATGACAATAGATAAAGACACAATGGTCAACAGACCAAAACACAATGACCATAACGTTAACACAATGGCCATAACGTATAACATAATAAGTATCAAACTAAATAAAAACACAATTGATGACAACATACAAAAGAAACAATTGATGACAACAGATAAAAGACACAACGGACAACAAACTAAAAACACAATACACAACAAACTAAAACACAATGAACAAGAGATTAAAACACAATGGAGAACATATTAAAACACAATGGATAACAGATTAAACACAATGACCAGAACCAATAACACAATGTATAAAAAACTCAGATATAACACTATCTTCATTGTGTAATATATTGTGTTATAGGTTCTTATAAAAACGGAATGGGCAGAACCCAAATTAACATTGTGTTATACGTTTTGATAATAACACAATGTATAAAAACCCTACTAAAACGTAATAATCAAAACCCAGTTAAAAGACACAATGACCAAAACCTATAACACAATGCAAAAAAAAAAAAAACAAAACCCCAGTAAAAATGAATTTTTTTTATTTTATTTTTATATGACAATATGATACTCATATTAAAGATTAAAAAACATTCGTTATTTTTTTGAACGGCGAAAAAAAACACTCGTTATTACGGTGATTTTTTTCTAAATGTCATATAAAAAAGTTATAGACGTTTTAAATTGATGTGGAGAAATTGGCATGTGTTTTGCACGTGAAGAGAGAAAATCCATAAGGGTGAGGGGGTGCATGCCTAACCCCTTTTAGGCAAAGTTTTCCCCCACTCAATTGAATTGTGTCATGTAATTTGCCTAAACTTTTTGTCTATTACCCAAAAATCACAAGCAATGCATGCCTAGTTGAGTTTAGACAAACAAGTTTTTTTAAACTTATATTAAATTAAAAATTAAGAAAAATATTACATTAAATTAAAAATAAAATAAAAAAACATTACACTAAATTAGAAATAAAATAAAAAACATTACAATAATTAAATAAATTAACTACTCTTCGTCGGAATCCACCAATAGGTGTGATAAATCCATTCTTCCAATATGCTCAACGAGATCATGTTTTAGTCTCTAATGCGTATCTTCATTCATAAGTTCGTCTAAGACACTGTCATCGAGTGCGGGCTCGACTGGAGTATCCCGGATCATGTTTTGGTCTCCAATGCGTATCTTCTTCCACCATTTTTATAAAAAAAAAAAAAAATAGATTTGGAGTAATGAGGATGTGGGTTGGTGTGAATTTGTTTAAAATGTGTGTGGTTTATATAGGTTTATAAAAAAAAACTTTTTTTTTTAATTTCAAACGGTAATATTACCGTTGAAAACACTCCAAACGGTCAAATATTTAATGCCCATCGATCCATTTCATCTCAGCAAATGTTCGTCGATTTTATTCACTTTCGGCGGCAATTTGGGTGGCGGCGGTGTTGCCTATCGGCAAACCGTTTGCCGATTACCCTTCCCGCATGCACTCCGTTGGGCCTAAATGTAGGATTCCTTTTATCCCCTTCTATTATCTTCTTTTCCCTAAAAATAATCTCAACCCTCCAAATCTAAGATCAATAGATTAAAATAAAATACTTTCTACATTTCTTATTTTTTTATCGAGTTAAATGTCATTTTAGTCCTAATGGTTTGAGCCATTTTGTCATTTTAGTCCAAAGGTTTTATTTTTCGCCTGTGGGTCCAAAAAGGTTTTACCGATGCCATTTTAGTCCACAGCGG
>JARYGA010037765.1:0-23858 GCA_030545235.1 Helianthus tuberosus | reverse complement strand
ATATCATCACCATTTTTTACATTTATTTTAATACTCAAATATTTTTTATAATTAATACATTTCCTATATTTATTGCATTATTAACAAATATAACTAGAATAATTAACTATAATTAAATGTAACTAAGATATATAAATAGATGTTGAAATTGCATTTGAGCTACTTCAATAAACGAACTTGGAGTGTTTTCCTTATCGCCGAAGCTCATTTTCTGTGTGTGAACGAAACTGAAATTGTATGATGTTTGAAAGAAATTGAAATTATATAAGGTAGTGTTTGGTATGAAGGAATCAGATGTGGAATGGAATTGATGATTACGAGAGAATGAAGAAAAAAGTGTTTGGTTGGTCAATGGAATGGAATCACCCATTCCAAAAGGCATTCCATTTCCTCAAAATCATTCCTACCACTCCCCGTGTTTTTTTTCCATTCAATCCCCTCTTGCACCATTCATCAACAACACCAAAACCCACCACCTTCGCCACAACCCACCACCACCACCACCCACCACCGACGCCATCGCCGCCACCCGCCACCACCTCACCCCGACAGCAACCGTCGCCGCCGCCACCCACTCGCCACCGTTATCAGCACAGCCGCGACCAACCGTCAACGCCACTCGCTGCCACCGCCCACCACCATCGTCGACGCCACCACCACAGCCACCACAGCCACCACCGCCACCACCACCAACCGCCGCCGCCCACTGCCACCTCTGCTACCACCCACCACCAACGGCCACCTTGCCGCCACCACCACTCGTCATCACCGCCGCACCGCCACTCGCCGCCGCCACCACCACCCATCACCGTCGCCGACACCCACCACCGCCACCTATAACCACCCACAATCACTACCACCGACCACCACCACTACTCACCACTGATTTTACTACTCCGTTTTTCTTCCCTGCCGAACCATATACAATAATAATTCATTTCATTCACACATGATAACCAAACAAGACATGGAATGGTAACATTGCATTCCCTTGTCCATTCCATTACCTCGTCCATTCCATTACCTCATTCATTCCATTCCTTCGTCCATTCCATTACTCCATACCAAACAGACCCTAAGTGTATCATAGAGGTTTGAAACTAACCATTAAGATTATTTAAGATTAAAAAACGTAATAATATCAATGTAAGTAAGAGGCTATTTGACAAATTCTGAATGGCTAAGTGTTGTATCAGTTAGATGTCTGAACCATTAAGTGTTGAACTAGTAAGATGTCTGAACCATTAAAAGCCGGTATAATGTTTAATCGTTCAGAGGCAAATGTCTAATCAATTATGATTAGAGGTCTTAACCATTCAGACTCAGTATAATGCTTAACCATTTAGAGGCAAATTTCTGAACCATTCAGACATTTACTCGTGAAACAAACAGTCTAAACCATTAAGTAATGAACCAGTAAGAGGTCTGAGCCTTAAGAGCTTTATTAAGAGTTAAACAAACAGTCCCTAACTGTTGTAGATAAATAAAATAAAAGGGAAAAAATAATCATTATCGGTTGTTATTTTTTATTTGGTAAATGAAAATTTTAGATGCTTTATGTTATTTGGTAATATGAAACTATTAGGGGTTGTTTGCTTATCTTTTAATGTGGCTTTTAATGGTTCAGATCTTTTACTGGTTCGACACTTAATGGTTTTGATTGTTTGTTTCGTGAGCAAATGTCTGAATGGTTTAGACATTTGCCTCTGAATGGTTAAGCATTATACAGAGTCTGAATGATTAAGACCTCTAATCTGAATTGGTCGGACATTTGCCTCTGAACGGTTAAGCATTATACTGACTCTTAATGATTCAGGTCTCTTACTGGTTCAACACTTAATGATTCAGACCTCTTACGGGTTCAACACTTAACCATTCAGAAGTTGCCAAACAGCCCCTTAATTTAAACGAAAATATTAGATGCTTCATGTTATTTGGTAAAAGAGTAAATTGTAACATCTCTGAGGTTTGACCAAAATTGTCACTTTAGTCCAAATAGTTTTTTTCTTGCCATTTTAGTCCAAATAGTTTTGTTTTCTGCCATTTTACTCCCTGACTTTTGTCATTTTTTGCCATTTTCATCACAACCTTCTATCATCGTCACCACCTGCCTGCACCGTCACCACCCACCCACCCCACTACCATCACCACCCACCATTTCCACCACCACTGACCACTTTTCTGTCACCCACGTCATCAACCAACACCACAACCATCATCGTAAAACCAACAACCACCGCCATCATATTCACTATAAACCGGCACAACACCATCCCCATACCATCACATCTAAAGAAAGAAAAATGTGGTTTGACCAAAATTCACCTAAGTTAACTAATTTTTTTGAATGGAGTTACTGGGTTGGATGAAAATGACAAAAAATGATAAAAGTCAAGGACTAAAATAACAGAAAACAAAACTATTTGAACTAAAATGGTAAGAAAAAATTATTTAGACTAAAATGATAATTTTAATCAAACCTTAGGGACTAAAATGAGAAATTAGTCTTTGGTAAAATGCAGGGCCGGCCCTGGGGGTGGGCGGGGAGGACCACCGGCCAGGGCCCGTGATTCAGATGGGCACATTTTAAGAAAAATCCGATATATACAGACAACTGGGGCATATTTTTTCGAGCATGGACAGGGCACCTGAATTCTCAGGGCCGACCATCGTAAAATGAAAATATTAGATACTTCATGTTATTTGGTAAAATGAAACTATTAAATGCTTTATGTAAAAGAAGCCCCACTTATATTCTAAATGCAACGCACGTAGTGACGAGCCTTTGTCCGAATGCATTTGGCCTGCAATGCATTATTTAATTCTTCTCATCTCATGTCATCTAAATGTAATCATAAATACAGTGTATTGGGTTTGGTCTCAGTTGTACGCATCATCTATCGGAGTATTTGGGTCGGAAATTTAGGATTAGATGAGCACCGCGTGTTGACTCATATTATAACACGGGCATTGAGCGGAAAAAAAAAACCTAAGATGGACCTGATTGGGTGACACATGTCCAAAACAAGTTTCTTTTATCGTAATAGTAAGATTTTATTAGATAAAATAAATTTTAAAGACTCAATTTGTTTATTAGACCCATTAACTTTTGATTTAGTTTTGGTGCCCATTAAACAATCAAACCCATTTACCCAACTAAACCAGTTAGCCCATTATTGTATTAAATTACACTTTTATACATAATTAAAAAAAGTAATAACTCCTATTGTTACACTTGGAATATTTCCTATCTAGTTTTTATATGTTATAGTATGTATAGTATATCTTTTAAAAATTATATTTACATTTTTGTGATTTCAAGAATCATAGTCAAATAAATAAATTCAAGCATACCTAAAAAACATAAGAATAGGCAACTTTTGGGATTTCAAGAATCATAGTCAAATAAATTCGAACAAAGGCAAATAAAAATAAAATAAAATAAAATAAGAAACTTTTGTGATTTCAAGAATCACAGTCAAATAAATTCAAACAATTTAAGAGCATCCACAATAGAGGTATTTTTTGGTGTTTTTAAGGAGAGAGGGTGTGATGTGGAGGAGAGAGGATGTGAGGTGGAGGAGAGATAGTGTAGTGGTGTATGTGAGAAAAAAATGAAGGGAAGAAAGGTATATAAGTGTGATGTAGGAGAGAGTAGAGAGAAGATAAATATTTGATAGGTATTTTGTTTGTGAGATGACAAAAGAGAGAAATTTATGGTCAGGTGCCATGTGGCAACTTAAAATCATCTCCTAAATATTGCTTATTGTGGATGCTCTAAAAACATCAAAAAGTAAAGATTTTTTTTCATCTTTTTTTGAAAGGGAAAAATCATTAAAACCGACCGGTCTGACAAAAAAAACACAGGACCACACCAAAAACCCTTACAACATATACAAAGGAAATTTACACCATTTACTCCACTCAATATCCCTATATTTCGATCTAAATTTCAACAAAAAATACCCAAGAGACCTTAATTCCCCGAAGATCTCGTTACTATCACCTCTACCAGTAGAGAAGATCTTATCATTTCTCGCTTTCCAAATGCACAAACCACCAAGGCAAAAAGCCCACGAATAATCTCCTTGGTTTTTTTATCCCCACCGAAGCTATTATGGAAGTCAAGAATTTCCTTGAACGAAAAGGCAAAGAAAGGCAGAAGCTTCACCCAAGAACAGACTCTACTCCACACTCTAAGAGAGACGGAGCAAGCCGTGAAGAGATGATCCAAGTCTTCAACCGAATCTCCACACAAAGCACAAGTATCTGACTCGACATATAGGTTTCTCCTAACCAAATTCTGCCTCGTTGGGATTCGATCCAACGCCGCCCTCCACATAAAAATGTTTACTTTAGCCGGAACCCACCCACATTTGAAAGCCGGTATCACATCTTCCTCATTACCCATTCATGTAGCCAACTTTTTATACGATTTGGAGGAAAACAAACCAGTAGCTTCCGGCTTCCACTTCCATGTATCCTTAACAGGGGGCGTGAAAAGGCCAGCAAGCTCGGCCGAACAACCATTGAAATCAGCGATTTCAGTCGGCGAAGGAGGACTAGACCACGTCCAGTTAATAACATCGATACCCCCCTCAACCGGCAACCGATCACTAACCAAGCACATTTTTTGTTTTTCTAAGGCAAACAAGCTAGGCCATCTCGACATAAGTGGCTTGTCACCAACCCAATGATCAATCCAGAATCTGATACTGCAACCGTTCCCCACAATCCCTTTTATAAGGCTGTGAATCCGTTTACCGTCAACCATAACCTTTGCCTCCATGTTCATAATACTTTTATAAGGCTGTGAATCCGTTTACCTAATGAGCATTCAGAAAAACGTAAAAAAAAGTTGACGAATTATGAGAAACATTTATAATAATCATAAATGAGTTTAAATGGGAAGTGAATTAAAGAGTAAATGATGGGTTAAATGAGAATGATACATATTTTATGCATTAATAAGTTATACCCTATGTAGCAATTAGACGACTTGAGATCTGGTCCAAGCTAAAGCACAAGTTGATCGATAATCTCTTTACTTGTTTTGAGCCTTTAGGATAGGCGGGGCACCACTTGGGTACCCTTAAGGTATATGGTAAACACAGGGAATACCACTGCCACCCACTCGGGTAGGCCATGCAGGTTGTGGTCTCAGGTATTACTCACCGATAAAAGATCACAAATGTGGCCGTTAAATTTGGTCAATTTTGACCGTTGGGCAGAAAGATAAAAAAATACCCTCTTTAAATACATATCTCACATTTTATTTTCAACACACTAATTCTACAACCATTTCTTCTCTCTATAAACTCCTCTACTCAATTATACATTTATACTACAAGATTGAGGGTGATGAAAAATTATACATTCCACTCGACGATCCCCATGATTTATTCCCCACCGGTAGTTGTCACACCCTACCCGATGACGGAAACATCGGAGTGAGACGAATGAGATTACTCGAGACTTCATAACACTAATTGTGACAAGTATTAAATAAACAAGTTTCATTTCAATGATAGTATTTGTCTAATACAATACATGAAAAAATCAAAATACAACATTTTATGAACGAAATACAACAAATTTAAAATACAATGACATCATTAATAGTCTAAGTGTGTATCTAGGAATATCCTACTAGATTCTATATGCATCAACATCAACAACCTGCAACATGTTTAAAAAGCATAGTTCAATACAAAGTATTGACGAGTATACAAGTTTGATACATAGCATACGTATAAAAATGATTGAAACAAATCCACATGGCACACCTAGTTATCAAGATTAACGTAAAACTAGCATGCTAATAACAGTCAACCCTCTGATTACCGCAAGTATAAATGAATGGATAACTTAACATGACCTCACGTTCACGGGCGGTGCTTTACTCCTATAGCGCTATACATGTTAAGGGGAGGCTCGTACGAAGTTAATGACAAGTTTATCACATAATCACCCAGAAGCACGAATAAAGTATAACATATTAGTATGGATGTATTGGATTGTTTGTGTGATTGCATAAAAGTATAAGTGTTTGTGTAAGTTGAATAAGTAAACATATTGCACCCAAAAGTGTAAAATGAAAAAGGGTGTTCGAGTATACTCACAATATTGCAAAAGCTTTCCAATTATCCATGAGTGACGAGTTGTTAGTTATTTAAGGAATCGAAGGTAGGGTTATGCGATGTTTATGAAGTGATTAGATTCGGGATTTAGAATTTTGAATACAAAAGTATGTTATGCATAAAAGTATATCTAGTCTAAGTACTCGTTTTTGACACTAAGTTGTATGTGATTTCATGGGTCCTAGTTTGCTCATTAGAATCATCAACGAGAGACTTAGATTCGTAGATAAAGTAGCCTAAGTTCATGACGAATAACCATAAATCGATTATCATCACAAATTTGGCTATGTTCATATATGTACATATAGTTTATAGTTATATAATAATCCTAAAACTAAGTCCATCATAGATTGTCATATACTATCATGTAAGTCAAGCATGGAGGATTATCCTCGTTATATGATTCACCACTACACAAATCATCACAAGGATGATTCGGAGGGTCATGAATAACAAGAAATAAGAACTAACTAATACACGCTTAAGTGGCCAAGTAAATCCTAACCCAGGTGAACCACCACGACATGGAAAGCGTTAGTTAAGTGTCGGAGGTTAGGCGGGGTTATGTTACTTTGATACTAGGAAGCCACTTGAGTGTTCATACACAAGGTTCACAAGTGAGGTGGTGGAACTAGATTAGAAAGCCAAAGCTCCCACGGTTAACACTTTTACAAGTCACGAGTTCAACATATAGAAGATGATGAATCATGCTTGTTTTCAACACTTGGATTATGATATGTATGAACTGAAAGTAAAGAGTTTTGAACCCATAACTTGATGGAAATAACCTCAACACAAACCCACAACTATAGACTAAGTTGTGAGCTTGGTGGGTACAAGATTCCACTAAGTTTTATCAAAGAAACAAAAGGTACATGACCATTGAACAAAACATAAAGTTTAGAGGTGTTTGCACCTCTTAAACTCATAAGAATCACCCATAAACAAGTACTACAACCATGAGTTTGATTGAGGACAAGTTTGGCACAAGATTCACAAGATAAACAATGAAAGAAATGAGTTTGCATAAGTTTTTATAAATCAGAAAATAAATATGACTTTGGAGCCTTATATAAGTGATGTATCACGTGATTTCACCTTGGTGAATCTTGGATAACATCCTTGAAGGTCATCCAAGTAGATTGTTACAAGAAAACATGGAGAAAAGTAGAAGAAAAGTGCTCAAAACTCACTGTTTTGAGCAAAGTTATAATCTACCAACATTAGAAATTTGGATGAATTGAGAGGATTTGAGAGTGTTTGAGGAGTTTGGAAAGTAAAAATGGGTGTTAGAATAGGTGTATATATAGTGGGTGATTAGGGTTAGGAGTTAAGAGTGTTTTAAATGAAGTTAGGTGGGAGATATGAGTGAAAATGGACCAATCCCGTAGCTAAAAACAACATTCTGCGGATTAAGGGTTTTCAAGGGCCGCGATAGACAGGGCTTAGGGTATCGCGCCCCGTGAAACCCCACCTTATCAGCACCAAGTTTGATTTATTGCATTTTGGCCCCTGAACTTTGATTATCTTATTATTTTAAGCCATAACTTCCATTTTTAGCACATTTTCAAGTATCTAACATGTGTGCAATCATAATTTAAGTGTCGTGAATGCATGTATAAGTATTTGCACGTATAAAGAGTATCAAAACACGTATTTAAACGACTGATTGTAAGTAAAACAAATACGAGTCTGTGCGGGAGATGGATGTATATCAACCTTGTATGTAGTTTGAATGTGAAACCAATACGTATAATAAATGCATAATTTAAGTAGAATGACCAAGTTTTTATTACGATTAAAGCGTCGGTTTTTACTGATTGGAAACGAAATACGATTACAAAAGAATACGAGTTTCCATAAATAGAATACAAGGCGAACTTTCTGAATAAGGGAAGTTCTAAAAAGTGAGGCGTTACAGTAGTAGCCTTTAGTTTATTATGGATATTGTCGCCCAAGCTGAAGTTGAAGACATGGCAATTTCTAAAAAAAGATATATGCAACGTGATCACGAAAGAGCTCACCAAGTTCTAACAGAAGATTATTTCGTCGACAACCCAAAATACGATAAAGTGACGTTTCGAGCAAGGCTCGTATGCCGAAATCATTGTTTATAAAGATTGTGGGTGATATGGAAGCAAGATATGAATGGTTTCAAGAGGGCCTAGACGGAAGGACGAAAAAGAGTTTTACGGCATTACAAAAAAGCATATTAGCTGGTAAACAACTTTCAACTGGTAATCCTCCTGACGTATACGATGAGTATTTATGTATGGCCAAAAGAACTTCGCGTGAATGCCTAGAATATTTCGGTAATGTCATAATTAAGTTATACGACGAAGAGTTCTTACGTAGACCAACAAGTCACGATATTGCACTTTTGTGCCAAGCACGTGAAGAAAACCATCACATTTCGAGAATGATCGGTAATAGTAACTGTACACATATTGTTTGGAGAATGTGTCCTACTGAGTTGCGAGACCAATATATGTGAGGTGATCATCAATACCCAACGATCATGCCAGAAGTCTTCAATTGATTTATGGGTTTGGCATGCGTTATGCGGTCCTACCGCCCAAACAACGATATCAATGTTCTACAACAATCTCCAATATTTCTCACCGAACGAAATGGAACCGTGCCTAAGGGTCCATTCCATGGAAATGGACAAGAATACAAACATGAATACTATCTTACTGAGGAGATCTACCCTTCTTGGTTAACGTTTGTGAAAGTGTTTCCATATCCGACTGATCCAAAGGAAAATAAGTTCAGGTAGGTACAAGAGTCGATAAGAAAAGATGTGGAGCAGTTTTCAGAGGCAAAGTGAGGTATAATTAGGCGACTCACCTAGGCTATGACTGTAGCGAAGATTAGGAATGTGGTGTATGTGTGCATTTCATTTCACAACATGATCATAAAAGACGACGAAAATGCGATATCACTGGTCTACATTGGGGATCCTCTGGTGGAACCAGTTATTGACGATAATGTCCTTTCGGAGTTGCAAGATGCAAATTCACATTCCCAACTTCGATTTGATCTTGTGGAACATCTTGGAACTCTAGATCTAGCATACCTCGCGTTGGATAAGTAGTTTAATTTTATATCCATGTATTTTTTATTTATGTTTTCGTATTTTGATCTTTTTTTTATTTGAACTATGTAATGTTTTAGTTTCATTTGTGTTTTAGATATATAAATTATTTTTAATTTGAAAAAAAAAGGAAAAGAAAAATGGTTTTGGGTACTTAAAAGGAGTGACACCACTAATTAGGGTAGTTCAGGGTAAAAATGAGACGTCAAACGAAATCCAGCAAGTCAATATATTTGCTGAGGGTTGTATCATATGACATATCATGGTTATCTTCACTTTAAAAGTTTTGTTAGCAATATTTGAACTTGAATAATCAAATATGCTCAAATGGTTTATTCACTTTGCCGTTTCAGAGACTCAATCCACATTTCTAAGCGGGAGATCTATTCTAGATGGTCCATTGGTTATTAACGAGATTATTACTTGGTTGAGAAAGATAAAAGAACGGAGTATGCTTTTCAAAATTGATTTTAAAAAAGCATATGATCACATTAACCGGAACTTCCTTGATTCGGTGATGGCAACTATGAATTTCCTGGATAAATGGCGACATTGGGTAGTGGGTTTGGTGTCCTCCGTGCTCGTTAATGGAGCCACTACTTTTGAATTTAAATGTTTTAGGGGTATTCGTCAAGGCGACTCTATTTCTTTTTCCCTCTTTATTTTGCCTATGAAGGCCTTTTCGATTATGATTATGATGAAGGTGTGTGACATCGGGGATTTCCATGCTTTTTTTTTGTTTCCGAATGTAGGCCTTCCATCTCTCACCTCCTTACGACGATGATGCCCTCATTGTTGGAGAGTGGACATATGCATATGCATATGCATATGTGATGAGTATTGTCTGGTTTCTAAGGTGTTTCAACCTGCTTTCCAGTCTTAAAATAAATATGCATAAATCCAATGTGATTTTAACAAGGGTGGATGAAGTTGAGGTTATGAGAATTGCGGGTATCATGCATTGCAAACCGGGCTCGATTCCTTTTGTGTATCTTGGTTTAAAGGTGGGTGCCAATATGAATCGGTTCTTGAAAGCCTTCCTAATTACTACTTCTCTTTGTATAGATGTGTTAGAAGCCAAAAGAAGAAGACTCATATGGGGAAAAACGAAAGCAAGAAAAAATGAGTTGGGTGGCGTGGGATCGTGTCATTCAAGAGAAAAAAGAAGGTGGTTGATTGGTGCAAAGTGGAAAATTGCTACATTGTTCGAGTGGAATTGGAGGTGTGCTCTGGTGGATCAGCAAGCTAGATTTGATCTGCAGGTCTTGGAGGACAGATGGCACAAGTTCAGTTTTAGGGATGGTCCGAACAAGTGCACTTGGTTTAGAGACGATGGGGGGGGGGGTATCAGACCAATGTAATAGGAATATTATTTCTGAATGATGAATTACAATAGATGACAATGATATATATAGATAATTCTAGACCTAATCTATATTAGGTAAACATAAATTAGGGCCGGCTATATTATGTCTAACATTCCCCCGCAAGTTGAGGGCGGGGAACGACCTGCAACTTGGATCGTAAAACCAGAAATCGTTGAGAAGGAAGCGGTTTTGTGAACACATCAGCAATTTGATCTGCAGTTGAAATGAACTGAACCTTTAGCTTGCCTTGAGCTACTTTTTCACGAACGAAATTAAAGTCGACCTCAACATGTTTTGTTCTAGCATGAAATACCGGGTTGGCAGAGAGGTATGTAGCTCCAAGATTATCACACCACAATGTTGGAGTCGATTTTGGTACAATCCCAAGTTCTTGGAGCAGGGCTTCTAGCCATGTGAGTTCAGCAACAGTGTCAGCAAGCGCCTTATATTCAGATTCGGTGGAAGACCGAGAAATGGTTCGTTGCTTTCGAGCGTTCCAAGAGATCAAGTTTGAACCAAAATATATGGCAAATCCCCCGGTGGATCGGCGGTCATCTGGGAAACCAGCCCAGTCTGCATCGGAATATGCCTGAATCGACGAAGGCCATTGTGAGTCAGTGAAGGCATGAAGAGTTGAAGCCGAGTCATGACGGATAAAGAGGCCAAAGTGGGAAGTGCCTTTGAGATACCGAAGAATTCGTTTGACCGCCGACCAATGATTTTCAGTAGGCGCATGCATGTATTGACACACTTTGTTGACAGCATAAGTGATGTCCGGACGTGAGAGAGTCACATACTGAAGAGCCCCGACCGTTTGTCTGAATTTTGTTGCATCAGACAAAGGGGCGCTGTCAGCGAGGGATAAAGTTTGCGAGCTGCTCATAGGTGAAGGAACAGATTTGCAATCCGATAAACCTGCTTTGGCGATGAGCTCAGAAATGTACTTACGCTGGGACAAGATAATGTTTTTGCCATGTGGGACTATTTCAATTCCCAAAAAATAATGTAAATCCCCTAGATCCTTAACCGCAAAAGTAGAGCTAATCTGGGCGATGACCTTGTTGATGGCATCTTGGTTGTTGCCGGTGACAATGATGTCATCGACGTAAACGAGCACATATAGAAGAACTTCGTTGGTCTTTAGGATAAACAATGAGGGATCGGTTTTAGAACCATTGAAACCAAGAGTCTGGAGTGTAGAGGAGAGCCGATTGAACCATGCCCGAGGCGCCTGCTTGAGCCCATATAAAGATTTGTGGAGTAAACACACATGATCGGGCTTGTCTTTGTCAACAAAGCCGGGTGGTTGGCGCATGTAGACCGTTTCCTCTAAGTCACCATGCAGAAAAGCATTTTGAACATCTAATTGCCTCAATGGCCATTGGTTTGTGACTGCCAAGGAGAGAAGAACCCGTATAGTAGTTGCTTTAATAACAAGACTGAAAGTTTCTTGATAATCAATACCCGGCTGTTGACGATAACCTTTCGCCACAAGACGAGCTTTAAAACGGGTGACCTTGCCATGTTGATCCTTTTTCAACTTGTATACCCATTTGGAATCAATAATGTTTGAGTTCTTGACAGGAGGGACAAGAGACCATGTACCATTTTTAGCAAGCGTAGTAAACTCTTCGACCATGGCGTTACGCCACTCCGGAGATTTGTTGGCGATGGTAAAGGAGGACGGCTCAGAAATAGGTGAGGAGTGAAGAGAAGTGTGATACGAGGAAGGAGAATATCTTTGGGTAGGAGTTGGATTGGGCCGTAGGTTGGCAGGCCGGGTTCGCGGGGCTGCCGGTTGAGGATTGGGTTCGGTGGGGGCTGATTGGGTGGGGGGAGGATCAGGTTGTGTAGTGTTTGGGCTGGTTGTGTATTGGTTATGGGCTGTTGGGGTAGGAAAGGTAGTGGGTATGGGCTGGTTGTGTAGTGGTTGGGCCTGAGAAGGAGATGGGTTAGTTTGAGCAGTGGGTGAAAGAGAGGAAGGTGATTGGTCCGGATGAGCTGGAAAGCCCGGAGGAGGATTGGGAAAAATAGGAATGGGATTCGGGTAGGTAGAATAATATGGTTCGGGTTGGGGAGAAGTAGTGGGTTGTGGTATTGGTTTAAACGGAAAGTGATTTTCATTGAAACGAACATGTCGTGCAATGTAAACACGATCATTGGCTAAGTCGAGGCATCGATAACCATGATGATTTGGGCTATAGCCAAGAAAAATGCACGGGGTAGAACGAAAGTCCATTTTGTGTGGATTATAGGGTCGTAGGTAGGGAAAGCATTGGCACCCGAATACTCGTAAGAAGGAATAATCGGGAGGACGTTGGAAAATGTGTTGAAAAGGAGAGGTGTTGGAATTAGAACGGGAGGGCATCCGATTAATGAGGAATACCACTGTCTCAAACGCAAAGTGCCAAAAACGTTGTGGAAGGTGAGATTGGGCAAGGAGGGCAAGACCCGTTTCCACAACGTGGCGATGACGGCGTTCGACAGTGCCATTTTGGGCACTTGTGTGAGGACATGAACGCCGATGCACAATGCCAAGCGAGGATAGAAGTGTTGAGAGGCTTCGAAACTCACCACCCCAATCAGATTGAACACTTTTGAGTTTGGTATTTAACTGGCGTTCAACCATGGTAATAAAGGACTGGAAGGTGGGGTAAACATCAGATTTTTGGGTAAGTGGAAAATACCACATGTAACGAGAGTGGTGGTCAACACATAATAAAAAATAGCGATAACCATCATACGACAAAACGGGTGCGGGACCCCAAACATCACAATAAATTAAATCCAAAATGTTATTACTACGAAAATTGGATAAATGCAAGGATAGTTTAGAAGATTTCCCTAATTGACAGGGAGTACATAAAGATGAACAAAGTTTATTTGAAACTGGTAATGAAAAAACAGAAACAATAGAGTTGAAAACACGATCATGCGAATGTCCAAGTCGATTGTGCCAGATGGTTGATGAAGCTTTAGTGGCAGTGAATGAAACACGTGGAATAGACTTTAAGGTGGGAAGGCGGAGTGAGTATAAACCATCTTTACTTGGACCCGTGAGTAGGATACGTCGTGTAGACTCGTCCTTCACAACAAAAAAAGACGAATGAAATTCAAAGAAAACATCATTGTCAGTGCAAAATTTCTGAACAGATAACAGGTTCTTTTTAATTTGAGGAACATGCAAAATATTGGAAAGATTTAAGGTTTTGGTTGGGGAATAGATTTGAGAAGAACCTATATGAAAGATAGGAAGAGGATTACCATCACCAACGTGGAGCGAGTCGTTGCCAAGGTATGCTTCAGAGTTATCCAGGCTTGTCAAATCTGGAGTGACATGACTGTTAGACCCCGTGTCAGTTAACCAAGGAGCACCACTGGACTGAGAGCCGCTGTCCGAAAATGAGACATAGTTGGCCTGTGGTTGAGATCGGCTCGAGAAGTGACCGGATTGATGTGGACATTGAGACGGAAGATGCCCTATTCCACATCGATTGCAGTGGCCATACACCATGTTTTGAGTTGAAGCCCAAGCAAACTGCTGTGGACGATTCCGGTTTTCATCGCGGTTCCGAGAAAAATTTCCACGATTGCTATTGCCACCTCGATAAGAACCACGCCGATTACCACGATTTCCACCACCACGGTTTGAGTAAAAAGCTTGCGGCTGTTGGTTGG
Organism: Helianthus tuberosus; assembly: GCA_030545235.1. Lineage (NCBI taxonomy): Eukaryota > Viridiplantae > Streptophyta > Magnoliopsida > Asterales > Asteraceae > Helianthus > Helianthus tuberosus. Next base: position 9,576 of record JARYGA010037765.1, on the reverse strand, counting down.
GTGTAGCCGAGAGATTGAGTTGTAGCCCGAGTTGCGATGCAAGTTGTTGCAAGGATTGTAGTTGAGAGGGCTGAATTGAATTTGGACGGATTAAAGATTCATGCTGGCTGGTGGCGGCAGTGAACACTTGCGGGACAGCAGGAGAGGCACGGGAGCACAGGAAATCATGATCATTGATGAGGCCATGTAACTCGATAAATGTAACCGGTGGAACCCGGGTGAGGAGACCCGATTTCAGAGAGTTATACTCTGAACGCAGGCCTGATATTGCAAGCATCACAAGTTCTTTGTCTCTGATTGGTTCATCGATATTTGCAAGCGCAGTTGCATACTCTTGAGCACGTGCAAGATACGCAGCAGTGGTTTCATCTCCCTTTTGTTCAATACGGAGAAGTTGAGAGCGAAGAGAAAACTCACGAGCAGGATTGGTTGGTGCGTATGCACGGGCCAAAGCGAGCCAGACTTCACGCGATGTTGTTCCTTGCACATGTTGGAATGACGCTTCTGAGATGGTAGAGATAATGATCATTCGGATGTGGGCATCATTGGCAATCCAGTGACGATGACTAGGATTATCAACGGATGCGGTGTCAGTGGTGGCGGCTGTTTTTGAAGGAGGACATTTGATGGTACCATCCACATAGCCAAATAAATTGTTGGTAATGAGAAAGGGTTGAATCATAGTTTTCCAGTACCCGTAGTTGGTTGGGGAAAGGCTGAAAGCAAATTTATGGGAGTTATGTGCAGTCTTTTCGACTGTGGTGAAGTGTTGAATCATCGCCATTGTTGATCGGAGATGATAGGTTCAAGGAAAAGAAAAAAAAATGATCGGAGATTGTTTTGATTGGTGGCGGCAGGATTTTAGGGTTTAGGAATGATTGGCTCTGATACCATATCAGACCAATGTAATAGGAATATTATTTCTGAATGATGAATTACAATAGATGACAATGATATATATAGATAATTCTAGACCTAATCTATATTAGGTAAACATAAATTAGGGCCGGCTATATTATGTCTAACAGGGGGTTCCTCGGTTGTTTCCGCTAAGCAGTTGATTCATCATCCTGATCCTATTTATGCTCGTAGTATCTTACACTGGAACCATTGGGTTCCCTTGAAGGTTAACACCTTCGATTGGAGGGCTATTCATTCTCGTCTACCAACTATCAACAATCTTATTAAAAGGAGTTTGTTTACGGGTGTGAAAGGGTTGCTTAAGAGTCTTAAGACCGCTTGTTCTCAGCTTGTTATGTGGCTTCTCAAGCAGTCGTGGATTAGGAAGACGATTCAAGCTATTATCCTTATGTGTATTGGAGTATATGGCGGGCTCATAATAATTTGGTTTTTAACCATCAGCCGGTGAAGGTGGAGAACCTTCTGAATGAGATTAAGTCGCTATCATTTCTATGAATCAGACAAATCTAAAAAGGAAACGAGTCGAGCTTAAACAAGCTCAAGTTTGAGCCCATGCTTCATGCTTCACATATGACCGAGGCATGACTAAACTCACGAGCTTAAACATATCTATTGTTTACACATATTAACAATTTTTATTCTATGTAATCATATAATTTCTATACATGACGAATGCTATTGTATAGAAAATCATAATAAAAAACCTAAATAATATACCTGATAAATAACAAACAAGAGCATATATTATGATGACAAACAAGAGCATATATTATGATGACAATAATAAACTAGGGGGGGGGGGGGGGGGGGGGGTTATTCCACGGTCCTCCCAACCGCTGGAGTGATCACACTCCACAAGCTAGCTTAGCCCCATAGCTGCCTGGGGGTGAATACCCAACCGAGAGCGAAGAGCTTGGCCGTGGGATGCGGACACCAAGATTCGAACCCGGGACCTCTAGGGAGAGGGTGGGTGGGGCTGGCCAACTGGGCGATGACAATAATAAACTAAAATCATTGACAAGGACTTTTGAGTTTTGACTTGATTGATGTCATAAAATATTGAATGTGCTATGTGCATTATGCCTTATTAAGTTATTATAAACGATTATAGCATTTGTTAAAACAACGGTGACATATAAAAATGAAACATGCATCATGACATGAATAGTGAGTGGGGTGGTTGGGTAAGGAACTCTTTGCTTTCAAAATTCAACTACCATTTCACCAACCCACAAAGCAATAACAAACAGACCTGATCAGTGGTTGAGGGTTACAACCAGTTTACGATTTTATTTGGGCTAAATTTTATCTATAACGAGTCGAACGGACATATTTATATCTTGGTAAAAGCTGAAACGGGTCAAATGTATCAAATGGGGGTGAAAGTCGCTCAAAGGGTTACTTAAAACATTTTTTTTACCTCTTTAAGTCATTCTATTAAAGTCGAACCACTCTACTTTTGACCCGCATTGGAAACCACCCGTTACAACCCACCAATTTTCACCTCTACACTTGAGCAGTAAAGATAAAAGGTGCATTTGATTTGAGAAATTCGTAATGATTATACAATATACAAAGCCACACGAATTTTGACATCTGGTTATAAACTCGAATTTGGTATCAACTCCCGCCTGGCAACAGTAGGTTATGGTTACTTGGGCGATATTTGCACCCCAACATTATGCAGCCTGTCCAAACAATTAGATAAAACAGAAAAGGTCAAAATAGAGGTGTTAAGGTGTTCACTAGGTTGAACCCAACACATGCGTGAAAATTATGTCGGACACATAAACCCGAGCAGCCGAGCATAACATGAGCTTTCACATGTTGACACGAACACCATTTAATCTGAAATTTAATTTAATTTACTCTTGCATTTTACTACTCTATAATTACAAGTTTAAAATAAAAATACCTACGTATACAAAATAGTTACATTTAAACTACAAAACTTAATGTTCATTTTAATCAATTCTCCTTTAATATTTTAAATTTATCATAAAATACTAAACGGTTTAACTTATGACATGAAACACTTTCAAAAAAGATACCTATAAAATTAAACAGGTTTTCTGAGTCAACCTGCTAACCCGCGAGGTTGACACAAACACGACCCCGTTTAACTAAATACACCTGCAGGTTTGACCCAAAAATACCCCAACCCATTTAGCATAAACCCAAACCCGTGAACTTAGTGTTAGGTTCATGTCGTGCAAAAAAATATACCCATAGGTCAAATTTTGAACTGCCTAACCTTGACATTGAAGAGAACACTGTTGTCGGAAACCTGTTGGCCAAGAGCGACTTGAAGCCCGCTAACAATGCCGGAGGATGGTGCCTTGATCACATGCTATTTAATAACCATGAAATAAATTTGGAAAACATTAGTAACGAATTCAAAATGATTTATTAACGACTCGTATGAGTATAATTTCAAACTTCCATTTTCATGGCTTCCATAACTATCATAGGTTGACCTTCTTCAACTTTCATTCCATCTTTGACCAGAATCTTTACCACCAGACCAGACATGGGGGCGGCAACTGTCCCTGGAGGATGAGATGCAGATTCACGGTTTCGGTGATCATGGGTTTCAAGGTTATCCAACAAATCAAGCCCTAGTTTTTGCTTGAAGTGATGATGGTTTGAACCATGCCATATGTGAAAGTGCTCAGTCTGATCCTGCAAGTCAACCATTGAATGAAAATTTATTATATTTGACCCGACTTGTTTCCAAACAAAATTTACGTCGAAACGTAGACAAACTCAAAACGTACATAAAATAAACACGTGTGTTGGCGTCATACGCGGCATGATAAAGTATAGACTACAATCGACCCGACTTGTTTCCCGAACTAAATTTACGTCGAAACATGTAGCAACTCAAATTTATACCCTCGAATGAAAACGTATTATGTTTCACCCGATTTGTTTACAAACAAAAACGTAGTTCAACTCAAACGAACATAAAAATAAAACAGTATATAATTGACCCGACTCGTTTCCAAACAAAAATTATGTTAAAAGCGTAGACGAACTCGAATTTATACCGATACGTACAAAACATGGGGTATAACACCTCTATGCATTAATATGTTACTAATTTATAATATTTTAATTTTAATTTTAATTTAATTTTTTGAAAATCCCCAAAAACATGGGGTACAACACCTTTATGCATTAATATGTTACTAATTTATAATATGTTAATATAGCTAGTGAGTTTGGATGCTATCGATTTATTGCGGTATTGGTGTGGTATTGATACTTGTTATAGTAGACGAAAGATAAGGTTTAAAAAATAAAGTTTTTGTATGTTCGAAAGGATATGGACATGTGTTCTATATCATTTCAAAGGTGTATAAACGAATATTTGCTGATAAGTGGTGTGATAGTATTGATAATGATGTTGATTGGTTGGAATTAGTTTATCGTCACGGGCTCACGGCAACGGTATGTTAGTGACACTTGTTATAACGTACGACTAAAAAAAAGAACTTTATTTTGAATACATTTCAATGTTCAACCTTGTGGATCTAGAATCGAAACGAAGTTTACACTGGAACGAAAAAACAAAATATGTTCAAAATGAATTGTTATAATAATAAAATAATGGGAATCAGGACGAAATTACCTATAATCTTAAAGTACAAAGTCGGTGGCTTCTGCCACCGACAATTTCTCCTTGTCTTATATGCATGTCCTAAAAATCCCACTTAACTACAATACTGCCATCCATTTCTACTGTGTTTTCTCCTTATCTACTTTGTAAAAACGTGGTCTTTCTTCCAATCCTTTCTTCCAGATCCTTCTACTTCTCCTCTCATCGCCTCTGCTTTGGTTTCCCTCTTCAGTCACCGCCACAACACAACAACAAAACCATCAACATCAACGTTTTCGTTCTCTATCTAAAAAACCTAAAACTCCGACGAACCCCTAGGGTTCCGATGGTAGCTGTGACGAACAACCAGGTGCCGGCAGCAAAGGCTAGGGTTATGGCGAAGATCCGGTAAGTTTCTTTCCTCTGCATGTTACTTTTCAGTTAGATTCGCAGTCAATGATGTCTGATCTGTTGATTTTTGTTAAACCGATGAATATGCAACTTATGTTTAATCGTGATCGCCGGATCTCCGGCCACGCACACACCTCAAATCCCCGTCTCCCTATGCCACACACACGCACCTCGGAAACCGGTAAATCAGCGACTCGAGAGAGAGAGAGAGACATCAGAGGTAATGGGGAGCCGGCCATCCCCATGGACTTCCCTGTTTCCCGACACCAGCAGCGCCGTTCTCGGCAGAGGTGAATGGTGGCAGTGCCGGCACCTCCAGCGGCAGAAATCGACGATGGCGGCGGTCGCCGGAGAACTTTGACAGTGGATGTCGTTTTCCATTATGAAAATGCACACTGTTTGTCGATTTGTTAATTTGTTGAAATGGGGGTTTTTGTATATGGCATTGACTGTGAAAGTTTAATTGGGGAGGGGTTGTGTAAAGTATTAAAACAGCTGCATCTCTGGTTATAGGCTATAGCTGAGTGTGTATAAATAAGATGTTAATGCTCTGTTGGTATGAATAAAAATCAAAGTGTAAATTAGGATTCTGTGCAACAAAGTTATTTGAACATATGTTCACAAATTTGTTTAGAGAATAAGGCTTTAATAGGAATCATGGTCGTAATATTAATTTGAATGTGTAAAATGTTGAATTAATAATTAGGGTATTCATGTGCTCTGTTGACAGTAGATGATGAAAATAATTCTAAGTCAGTTGGTAAATTCCTTAGATGGTTTGTACGTCAATGGTTTTGCAAAATGATTAATAAATTCGTTGGATATAAGTGTTCTAAATGCTAAATATTTGCTTGGTAATTGTTATAAGGTGTTCTTGATCTGCATTGTATGTTAAACATGATATTAGAATTGACAGAAGTAATGTTAAAAATGTTTGTTTTGTGCTTTGATCGGATAAAAATTGAAAGGAACACTGTTTGGATGATTTGATTGTTCTCACACCCCTACATGTGCACCCCACTAATGCACAACGTACAAACAGCTTATGCAAGTCGCACACTGAAGGTCACATACTTTGAGCTACAAACATATGATGCAAAGATGCACAAGATTTTTGTTGACCGAGTAGTAGACAACCACATTGGTGAACCGGGTTTGTTCCGGTCATCTCCCCATTTCCGATGAGAAAAAGGTAAAGTGTGTGGACGTGGTGTCACTTCATATTTTCGGCGATTTGAAAGACCTTTTTTTTTCATGTATCATTTTGGGGTAGCTTATTCCAGCTATTTGAAATGCCTGCATCTATACTGTTTTCAAAAATCATAACCGTTATGCATGTTGATGAATGTTTATATATGATGAATGTGTCGTCCGGAGTATCATGCGTTGTTGCTATTGATGACTATTCAAATATTGATTTTTTCGGTTTTTTGGGCTTTAGTATGGTTATACTGTTTTCAAAAATCATAACCGTTATGCATGTTGATGAATGTTTATATATGATGAATGTGTCGTCCGGAGTATCATGCGTTGTTGCTATTTATGACTATTCAAATATTGATTTTTTCGGTTTTTGGGCTTTGGTATGGTTAAACAATAGGTCTTTATTTGACGTTCATGATATTGCTTTAAACCTTTTGTAATGTTAAATCTAAACATCATCACATGGAACATTATGTTAATTATTGAACTTTTATTAACTTACATTAACAAATTTTACTATTGTTATCTTTAGTTACCCAAAAGATTCCGCGAAGATCATGCTAGCAAGACAAACGGGTCTCGCTAGAAGGCAGGTATGTTGATAATCGAGTTGTATATATTCTTTAAAGATTTATGTTTATCGTCTTATAAATCATATTTAATATGCGTATCAGATTGCAGACTGGTTTATAACGAACGCTTATGCACGCCTTTGAAAACTAATGGTTGAAATGTACAAAGAAGAGCTCGGTGATGAAGAGGTGAACTGTGAATCTTCATTGGAACAGGCTGCAAATTTTTCATTTTGGTTTGGCTCGATCCACTTTAGATGAAGAAAGCCAAGAATGCGATCTTGAACAAACGCTACGTAGCGCGCCGCAACGCGCGCGCGGGGCATAAACCTAGTTTATACCGTAAAAGGTAATGGATTATGGCATGTAGTTGAGTTTATAATGATCACTATAGACAGGGACAATTCTGATATTGTCCTTTTGCTAATTGTTCATCCTAACATGTGGTGCTCTAACTAGTTACAGTTAATTTTGAATAAATTTTGTTGCTTTTTATAACTTTAAGAAAGGATGTCTTATAAAAGTCCGATTATGCCGTTGAGACGTGTCTATTTTTATTTACGTATGAATATAATCTTTTATCGTAATCGAGTTTTGACTTGTAAGGTATAAGTATTCGAAGCACATATGCACATGTTATTAAACTACCTTACACTTTTTTGTTATTATTAAAATTAAAAGAAAAAAGTTGAATATATCGTTGACACGTGCTTACTTTTAACATACGTTTCATTCAAAATCAAATGGTTCAAATATAATTGATTTTTTTTTGTTCTTTAATGTGACAAAACAGAACATGTATTCCCCAAACAACTTCGGTAGTGTTATGAATGCATCATAATGTGGTTACTCTCCACATATGTAACCTCCATATATTTATTACCTTTTTATTAATGTTAAGCTTTTATAAATAGAGGTTTCATGTAATTGGTAACATATATCTCAATGAATACGAATTCCATATTCTATATTTCTCTCTACAATACATATAATCATTGTTTTTGTGGCAAATAAATTTTTATGCCCTTCCAAACAATAAACTCCTACAAACAATCCCTCTTATATAGGACCATTGAAATGTACAGTTGTGTGGATTGTGGCATTCATACATGGTTACATGTGAGTTTTTAGCTACCCGTATGTAGCATATGCCCAACACTATGGAACGTTGTTTTTTTTACATGGTTTAACATTGTTCTTTGACAACCCAATTGTAGGGACCATTGTTGGGCACAATGTGAAATATAGTGAGAGGCATACGTAGTCGAGACGGAATTCGTCAATTGATTATATCAATTCAAAACCAACAGCTTATCACAAATACTCCCCATTACAACTGGTCTCCTGAAGGGATATGTACAGCCTATGTACCAATATAGTGAGAGGCATACGTAGTCGAGACGGAATTTTGTTGTGCAGCCTATGTACCAATAGCACCACCATAACATATAAAATGGGATATGTACATCGTATTCCCAGTCTTAGGGGGAGGCAAGAAAATGAAAGACTGGTAACATAAAAAAAAATGCATTATATTATATATCGACCCCTGAAGTGGTCAATGCAAATCTGAAGTCCAAAAAGAAAGAGCGTGTATTTGCAAATAATAACAAATGAAATACAATATGCATTCACTAACACAAATAAGGTGACAAAGTCACATACACCAGCTTAAACTTATCTGCTCGAATGGAAGTACTCACAAAATGATTATCATATTAATAAATTGTGAGAGATAAATCGGTTCCAAAAAAGATAAAACCCACAAACGCAAAAAGAGCAGAGTAACGCAGTTGGTGTAACCCCAAAAGAGGTGGCACATAAAACGCCATAAGTGGTTGCATACAAAACCCCAGAAGTGGTCGCATACTAAACCTTAAAGAAGGTTGTTGTCAAAACCCCAAAAGAGGCTAATGGAGTTCTAAAAGAAACTCTAGTACCAAACAAATATGAAATCGCGATGAATTATGTACAAAATAAGTACAATATGGAACCGTAATGAAACACGTGTAAAATGATATATTTGATTATGCTATAGCAATAAATGTAATCGATGAAAAAAAAGATTACGAATATAGAAAGTGTGCAAGAGTGTACGCACACAAATAGCCAAAATGGCTACATGACTTAAGGTTGAACTAAATTTGCTCGACGAACTAAACGTTTTCGAACCAGCAGTTCGAACACCCATAGACGTCAAACCAGTAGGTTATAAATGGGTGTCTTTAAATAAAAGGAAACGTAAATAATGAGTTTTTGTGATGTAAGGCACGCGTTTTAACATAAAGATTTTCCTAAATCCCAGCAGTTGATTACAAGGAAACGTATACCCCTGTAGTGGATGCGATAATCTTTAAATGTTTAAGCGGCCTCGCAATCTCAGAATGACTTCAGATAAAACAACTTATGAATGTCATCACCGTATACATGTATGAGATAATTGCAAATGACATATGTACGAAAACCCCCTGAAGGATTAAATTATGAAACAATAACCCCATAGGTGTTATATATATATGAATCTTAAAGGAAACTACTCGTATGTGGTACAATCGACTATACTCTGAAAAGAGAGGTATAATTTTGATAAAATGAGCTACATCTATTTAAACAAGATTTCACTCTTACAGTGATAATGTAAACATCATCGAGAAGGAACTCTCAAACTAAAGAGGAAAATTTTGAATGACCTTTACAAAGTGTAGTTATTCTCGACCTATAGTTCGAGTATATATGTACTATTTTTGCTCATCAATCTGACTACATCTAGAAGATGTTATATAGAAAAAGCTCATTCGTTGAGTACATGAACGATTGTCTGATCGCTTAACATAGAAAAAATATTCTTATCAACCCCAAGAAAGGGAT
>JARYGA010037764.1:0-21837 GCA_030545235.1 Helianthus tuberosus | reverse complement strand
TTTTGAGTTACGTTTCCTTGTGTCTTAATATTATTCCAAGTATATAATTATTTGTTAAAATAACAAATATTTTAACTTAAATTATATTTATTAAATTTTGGAATATTAGTTAAAATAATATATTTTAACTTGACACTTATATGTATTTGTACATGTATATCCTTCCCAAGGATGGGTGTATTCATACTTGTATTCTTGATCTTGTATATTTTTGACAAGTATCGGTGGCATTTTCCGGTGTATATTTATACGTACGAGAATACGTATTTTTATTGTACTTATTAAGTATTCAAATACTTAATTTTTATATTAAACGTTCCGGAATAATATTTCTAATAAAAATTCACCAATATATATTCTCAAAATATATATTTTTAAGAAATCATTTATAGAACTTTATCTATACTTCTTCTTGGCAAAAATATATTTGTATTTTCATATAATCATTAAAAAGAATATATTTTCAAGTTTAACTTAGAAAATATGTATAAATCTATTTTCACCCAAAAATAATATATGCTAAGTTTTATTTAAGAAAATATATATTTTCTCCCAAAAATAATATATCTTCTAATAATTTCAAGAAAACATATATATTTTTATTTACCCAAAAATAATATATTTTCTTCTTGTAAAAAATATGATATATTTTTGTAATAATTGTAAAAATCATATTTTCGTTCTCTTGGTGTCCAAAATACCGTTTACCAAAATATACTCACAAAATTAAATTCCGGAATATTTTGTAGCTTATATTCCTTATTCGGTTTCTACAAAATTTTGGGTATACGTTGTATATTTATTTCTTGGAATTTTGATAAAATTTTGTATTGTAATTTTTGGTATTTTGGTGAGTTATATTATTTCAGGTCCTAAAATGGTATAACTAATACACATAATATTCAAATAATCACACACAAGGTGCCATCTAAATATATATTCTGCTAAATACATATTTAGTCACTTTTACTATCAAAAACCAACCTCCAATATTTTGTAATTTTTGTAATAAAATTTATGGCAAACTTTATATGAAAATCATGGTTTAAAGTATACTTGTAAATATTTGTTTGAAAATATTTTTCTAAGTATTTAATTTCTAGAAAAATTTTGTCATAGTTTCCCCTTAAAAATGGAGATTTCCATGCTTTCAAAGCATATCATTTTCTTTTATATATCATCACAATCAACAACAAATCAGGCAATACTTACCAGGTGCCATAAATCAAGCATTAATCACTACTTCATGAACTTGAAAATTTATAAAAATTTGTAGTAACTTACTAGTGTGTTTAGTAAGCTTCGTTACCGTTTAAAGCATGGTTATTTATTTAAAAACATCATTCTTGAAGAATTTAGATGTTTACAACTTGTAAAATACTTTTCTAAAAATATTTCTTCTTGAATTTTTCATGTTAAATACATGCTTCTACACTTGATTAACCACTAAATATGTGATTAGTTTCTTTAAGAACCAAGTTTATGTAAATCTTGTATTTTAACTTGGTTTCTTGAGAAATTAGTTTTTGAAATCATCCATTTATATGATTTACATCACACTTTGATCATCATTTTTCAAGAAAACAATTTATACTTCAAGTTCATGCTCTTTCAAAAGGATGATCTCTTGATCTCTAACATAATCATCCTCTCATCTTGCTAGATTATGTCTTTAATCACCATATAGCAAGATCATATGATGTTTAACATTATAAACACAAATAATCAACAACCAATACTCACACAAACACTTAACAACATGTGTTCTTATGATTTTTAGTCTTATGTTTATGATTTAAGTTCTTGATCATTAGTGTTTTTCATGTTTAGCTTCTTGTTTCATCTTTTAACCAACTAAATAAGATGTAAAATGGAGTTTAGATGATCTTACTACTAGCTCAAGGCTAGGGATGAACACAAGATGAAGATGGTGATAAATGAGGTGGTTAATAGCACTTGCAAGAGGTCCTTCAACTTCCAAGAGCTCCTAGCTTGTTTGTGATGCTTCTTACACCTTTGTATGCCTTGAAAATGGTTGATGTTTGAATGATGAAGGTGGTGGTGTGTGTGTGGGTTACGGCCGAGAGTAGAGGGGAGAGGAGAAAGAGTTGTGAAGTGTTGGTTTGTTTATGAAAGAATGAAGGTTAAGGTATTGTGGGTTAACTTATAACACTCCAACCATGCTTTCTCTAGTGTGTAATATGTTACCAAATGTGAAACAAGATCCAATTTAATAAGCAAGAAAAAACAAGGGTGGGCCACCCTTGTTGATCCGTAAATAGGAAGGGGGGGGGGGTCTAGATTAGGGTGTAATGTTTAGTTAGTTTATCTAGTTGAAATCCAAGTGTTTTAGTTAGGTGTTTAGTTACTAGGATGTTATATAGTGTGTTACGCTGTTCGAGGGCCATAACTAGCTCAGAAATGTTAAAACAATGCTTCTAGTGAAAATTTGGTGTTTCGGGTAGTGTCCGGTTGTTCGGTTGGTTACCGGTTCGTTAAGGTGCTAAACTATGCAGTTTAGTGTGCTTTATGTTACCTTTTGTGACAGTTTTGATTCCCGACACTTAGGAAAGCATTCTGGATCATTTAACCATATTTCGGCATGATATTAAGTTGTTTAAATGCTGAATTTTGCTGAATTCTGCAGAATTATGCAGTTTATGTGAGTTTTAGTCACTTTCCGGCACTTAAACTATCACTAGGAAGGCAGTTTTATGATCCTTACTTTCCTACACACTATACTAGTGTAACTCTTGGTTTCTGGCACATTCTGTGTCTCAATACCATGTCTGTCTATGTACTAAACTCCGTCAGCATTTTTCTGATTTGTCTGATAACTGTGCTATCTATGTTCTATGCATCCTTTGATCCAAGTAAGTGTTGCATGCAATAATTATATGACATTTTGCAATATATGATGCACAGGTATGTATGATAACAAAAATCAGAAATCAATTCATGTCATAAATGTTAAATCAGCACAGTCATTAAGCATTAATCATTGTCTAATTATTGTACAGATACATGCAAATTTGACAATTATCACATTCTCCCACTGTTAAGAAAATTTCGTCCCGAAATTTTAAGCTGCGCTATCAGCTGTAGGGAAGTTAGGGAACAAATGCAGATATTTTGCATTATAAGATCTTCACACTCCCAAGTAAACTCTGGGCCGTGACATGCGTTCCATCAAACCTTGACAAGCTTAAAACTACTCCTTCAAGTCTTGTTAACCTTCCATTCTGTAACCTCAACGGGTTCTTTGGTGAAGTGAAGTGTGTCATCAATGTGTACTTCATCCGCAGGGATGACAACTGTTTCTTATGTTGGATTTTTCTTCAGATTTGATACATGAAATGTATCATGAACACCATGTAGTTCCTCTGGCGGCTCCAACTTATATGCTACGGTACCAACCCTTTCTAGAATCCTGAATGGCCCGATATAACGTGGGTTTAACTTACCACACTTCCCAAAGCGCGCTACACCCTTCCAAGGTGAAACTTTTAACAAAACCATATCACCCACTTCGAATTCCAAGGGTTTTCACCTTTGGTTCGCATAACTCTTCTGTCGATCACGAGCAGCCTTGATGCGCTCTCGGATCTGTATGATCTTATCAGTAGTTTCTAGGACCAGTTCGGGACCAACCATCTGCCTATCACCTGCATCTGCCCAGTATAACGGTGATTGACACTTACATCCATAAAAAGCCTCAAACGGTGCAGCTTGGATACTTGTATGGTAGCTGTTGTAGGAGAACTCAACTAGAGGCAGATGAGTATCCCAACTGCCACCCAAGTTAAGCACGTAGCATATCTTCTAACGTCTAAATCGTTCTCTCGCTCTGCCCGTCTGTCTGCGGGTGAAAAGCTGTACACAGATTTAACTGAGAACCAAAAGCTTCTTGAAAGGATTGCCAAATCCTTGACACAAACCATCCATCTCTGTTTGATATAATCGAGATAGGCACTCCATGACGTGCAAATATCTCCCTTAGGTAAAGCTCAGCTAGCTTACCAGTGTTGTCCTTCTCTCTAATCGGCAAGAAGTGTGCAGATTTTGTCAATCGATCTACGATTACCTAAATCGTATCTTGACCTCTAGGAGTCCTGGGTAATTTCGTGATAAAGTCCATTGAAATCTGCTCCCACTTCCACATGGGTATTTCTGGCTGTTGCAGGAGACATGAAGGCTTCTGATACTCGGCCTTCACCTTGGCACAAGTTAAGCACTTCCCAACATACATAACAACATCACCCTTAAGCCTTGGCCACCAATAGTAGTCCTTCAAATCTTGGTACATCTTGTCCGACCCTGGATGGATCGAGTACCTCGATTTATGAGCTTCATAAAACATAACCTCTCTAAGACCACCAAAAAGTGGAACCCAAATTCATCCCATGAAATACAAGGTTCCTTCCTTGTTAGGCGTCAACTTTTTCTCCATTCCTCGGAGATATTCGGCCTTAATGTTCTCTTTCTTAAGAGCTTCTCTTTGTGCAGCACGAATACGCAGTGTGAGGTCTGTCTGAATGATCATCTCTAAAGCCCTAACCCTTATGGGCTTGATCCTTTCTTTTCGACTTAAGGCGTCTGCCACCACATTCGCCTTTCCTGGATGATACTTAATCTCGCAGTCATAATCATTTAACAACTTAACCCAGCGTCGCTGTCTCATGTTAAGCTCTTTCTGATCGAATATGTGCTAAAGGCTCTTGTGATCCGTAAAAATAGTACATCGAGTACCATACAGATAATGTCGCCAGATCTTCAAAACGAATACCACTGCGCCTAATTCCAAATCATGCGTGGTATAGTTCTTCTCATGGACCTTCAGTTGGCGTGAAGCATAAGCGATAACCTTCTGGCGTTGCATGAGCACGCAACCTAATCCCTGACGCGAGGCGTCACAGTATACCACGAAGTCGTCGGTGCCTTCGGGTAGGGATAGTATAGGTGCATCGCATAGCTTATTCTTAAGCAGTTGAAAGGCTTCCTCTTGTTTATCTCCCCATTCATACTTCTTATCCTTTTGAGTGAGGGAGGTCAGCGGTTGAGTTATCTTGGAGAAATCCTCTATGAACCTGTGATAGTAGCCTGCTAAACCCAAAAACTGTCGGATCTCAGTTGCCGTCTTCGGAGTTTCCCAATTCTTAATTGCCTCGATCTTGGTGGGATCCACATGAATTCCATTTTCATTTACCACGTGACCAAGGAACTGTACTTCGCGTAACCAAAACTCACACTTAGAGAACTTAGCATAGAGCTTCTCCTTCTTTAGCAGCTCTAAGATGGCTCTGAGGTGTTGCTCATGATCTCCCTTCGTCCGCGAATAGGTCAAAATATCATCGATAAATACTATCACAAATTTATCGAGATATGGCTTGCAAACTCGGTTCATCAAATCCATAAACACTGCCGACACATTTGTCAAACCAAATGACATCACTAGAAACTCGTAATGTCCCATTACCGCCTTGGTTGTTGTTATTATTTCACCCGCGGTTCCCATTTCCTGCTTGATTTCCATTACCTCCCTGGTTGTTGTTTCCTCCTTGATTCCGGTTCCCATAACCGTTTCCATCACGGTTGCCATTGCCATTACCATTTCCTCCTTGCCCACCGTTTCCACGACCAGCTCCAACCCAACACGTTTCCTTGGAATGACCATTCCTTCCACAGTTACCACATTTCCTGAACTTGCACTGACCGGCATGATGAAACTGACATACATCACACTTGGGCAGAGTGCCCATATACCCCTTTGCTTTGTTCTCAGCATTTGTAGCACCAGTCCTGACCTCGGCTGGTGGGTTAGCATCTCTCCGCTTGTTAGCACTGTTGTTGTTCCCTTGGGTACCCTTCTTGAAGTTTGTAAACTTCCTCTTGTTTTCTCCAGACGACTCTACATGAGTCTCCTTCTTCTTTGTTTCAGATATCGAGAACTTCCCCAGACGGATTGCTTCTTCAGTCAGCGCCACACTCAAGTCAATAGCCTCGGTAGTGGTCGGAGGCTTAGATGTTGTCACCATGCTCAGAATCTGGGGCGCCAATCCCCAAATGAATCGTTCGATCCTCTTAAATTCTGACTCCACCAAGTAAGGAACCACGCGAGATAAATCATGAAATCTCTAAACATACTCTGCTATCTTAGGACCATCCATCTTCAAATTCCAGAATTCAGTCTCAAACTTCTAGATTTCTGCCCTCGAACAATACTTCTTACGCATTAACTCTTTCAATTCATCCCATGTCAACGCATACGCAGCAGCCTCACTCAACATCTGAACCTGAAGGTTCCACCATGACAGAGCCCCATCTAGAAACAGTCCAGAAATGTATGTGACTTGATGCTCTGGAGCACATTTGCTCATTCTTAAGACATAATCCGTCTTCTCAACCCATCTCACAAAAGCTACGGCACCTCCAGTGCCGTCGAAGTTCAGAGGCTTGCAGTCCAAAAACTGCTTGTAGGTATAGCCTGTATACAAGCAACATCATTCACAGAAAGCATTAGCAAAGCACACTTGTAATATCCAAACGTATTGTAATGTATCTTAGGTGACTTAAACATTACCGTTAAGTGGGTTATTCCCTGAGGTACCTCCGCTGTGTTCGGAGCGAAGGGCCTCATGTTGTGCGATGGCCTGTGAGATGCGCTCTTGTAATTCTGCCTCAGTCGTAGGCAATTGGTTGTTCCTTCAAGGAGGCATTCTCCTTCTAATAAGAAGATATTGATAGGTCAGGTCTTACTTGTTAAGTAAATAAGTAATTATCTAGAGGTCGTATGTACATATATATACAAGTAAACATAATATCAAACAATCATGCGACAACACAATCATAACATAAACATGTGAATCAACAATGTGTTTAGTGAGAACATGACGATTGAGCTTTCATTAATTACCGACCATAGTTACTTTGTTTACACATGTGTATCACATCAAAAGGGACATAGGACACTACCCTCGTCCAATAAGTCTGTCAAAAGTCTTCACAATCTCTGCTCAATAGTAGTGCTCTCACCAAAAGTAATGCAATCTGCATAAAACCAAAAACCACTATGCTGATGGTGGAGGTGGAGGAGGAGGAGGGAAGAAAAGTAAGCTGCGCAAATGCGCAAGCTCCTCCTCGAGCTCGTATACATGACGAAGTAAATAACTAATCTGCTGCTCGACGATAAGGAATCGAGCATCAAAACCTGGGAAAGGAGTAAGAGGAGCAGGTGGATGTGCAAAAGGAGACGGTGACGAATGTGGGGGAACACTAGTAGACTGACAGGGACACGGTGGGGGACGTGGAGTCAGCTCAAGCTCCAACACTCTGCGACTCATAATCTCAAACTGGAGCTGAAGTGATAAAAGTAGCTCATCCTGTATGTAGCCAACAAAATGAGAGGGATGATAGGGATCTGAAATCGGCATGGAGTACGGTGGGAACGATCGGAATGGCTCGTCAAGTGGTGAAGAAGTGAAGGGAGTAAATGGTGCAGTCTGAGGGATCTGAGGAAAAGCTGCTGAAGCAAGAGGATCGTAACTAGGCTGCTGGCCTGAAGTACCTTCCCCTAGACGGGGTGTAGGGATGTCCTGTAAGAAAACGATCGGCAGATCAGTGTGATGGACATCGGAGTCTACTGGAGGGAGAGGAGCAACATCAGCGGGTGCGGGTGGAGGAATAAATGGCTCAGCAACAGGAAAATCAACAGGTACGGGTACTTGGTTGGAAATGACAGATGCAATGTCTGGTAAACCAAATGGAACAGGTTCAGGAGCAGGAATCGGCTCAGGGTCAACAGGTGCAACCTCTGGCTGATCAAAGTGTACAAGGTCCGGCTCGGGGACATGCTCGGGGTCGTGTGGAGGAGATGGTGCAGCTGACATTGCAGTGTCATTGTCGGAATCAGTAGCGTTATGCTGTAATCCGACCGCCTGTAAAGCTGAAGATGTCATAGACTCAAAGGAATCTGAGACCGAGTGCAAGCTAGAATCAGAGGATATATCAACAACAGGAATCTCGGGAGGTGGGATAGCTACAACATCCTCGTCTATCTCTCCATCACCGTGGGCGTCAACAGGAGGATCGTCTACAAACAAGTCGACGTCATCATCAAACAAATCATCAAAAGGCCAATCCTCAGGAGGGATGACCACGAGGGGTAAAGCATCGAGGATCGGAGCCACGATGTGCTCACCATCGGGATGACCAATGATGAGATGATCATGGACTGGAGCAGGAATGACAAAAGGATCCTCATCGGGAAAACCATCAGCAAGGGGTAAATCATCTCCAAAGTCGGGCAACGCGAATGGCTGGAAGTCGTCCTCGCCACCTGATAGCATCTCAGGATCACTCCCAGTGTCTGATGTAAAGATCTCCAGCTCTGGTGCAATCTCGTCGTCTGAGATGATGGCCATAGGGTCATCAACATCTGATAACCCGCTCTCTGAAGAAGATATAATGCCTGTAACATAGAAATCATAACATGTGCACATATATTAACCACTATCACTTAGTACGCAATCAAAGACATTTCATCATGAAATCATGTATCACATTATCCTTCACGAAACTTTTTCTATCTTTCTTAGTCTACCCAAGACTAAACCACCAATGTGACCTTGCATTGTGTTTCTTGTCTTTCCTTTTGTAAAAATGTTTGTTCCATGGATCTGGGCGTTTTGTGTATGCAATGAAAACATGTTGTAAAAATATTTTCGTGGGAGCCCTAATGATTGTAGTCTAGACTCGAGAAAGAATCCTAGTTCGCTACAATCGAAGCTCTGATACCAAGCTGTCACACCCTGACTTTTGCGGAAGCGTGATTATGTGTGACTTGCTTAATATCATTGTATTCAAACATAACAAACAACTATATGTTAAAACCAAGATGTTCATCCATTAGATAGTTTCAAACATTACAAACAACATTATTTTAAATCCCAAACACAGACTTCATGTTCAAAATACAACACCAACAAGGTTTTAAGTTCCATAAGGACTTGACAAAAGACACTAACATGCTGGGCTTCAAACCATGTATCTTATCCAGGATAAAATACACAATCCAAACCCCATTGACACTGGATGACATCTTTTTATTAACGACATGACTTGAAAACTTCAGCGCCCGCCAGATCCATATTTAGTCTCATGAAATACATGTCGTTTGAAAACATCAACAAAAGTTGGGCGAGTTCATGTGTTTTGTATGTGTGCATGAATAAACCTTGTAATCATTGTAAGTATGTATTTGTACATCCCGGTATGAAAGCAAACAAGGAAACAGATCAATTAATGGTTTGTAAGGCCATTAATATGTGTGACGTGATGCAGGAAGGCTCAAACCTAGCGGATTTTGTACCGGGCTTCCGGCTGGAAGACATAGTCACCTCATGGGCCCAATCCCGGTCCTCATGGGTGAGGCTCGTGACACCCAAATAGATCTCTCACTCATGTCCCTCAGTCCTACTACGAGGATTAATGGTCTTAAGCATTGTACCCACCACTCACATGATCTAACAGTTCATTCCTTAGCTAACCATACCATATGTAAACGTTTGTAAACAATTTGTAACATGTACTTCACCCCCGAAGTTATAGAACTGAAAATAGTTAAAAGAAAAGGGGGGCATGAACTCACAATCTTGCGTCTTGAATCCAGTGTAACTCAAACTGCTACTCGATCGCACGACTACCTACAACCGTGCTAATGTTAATTAGACGGATGGGTCGTGCCTTGACCTTAGTCTTATTTAGTGTCTTTGAGTTACGTTTCCTTGTGTCTTAATATTATTCCAAGTATATAATTATTTGTTAAAATAATAAATATTTTAACTTAAATTATATTTATTAAATTTTGGAATATTAGTTAAAATAATATATTTAACTTGACACTTATATGTATTTGTACATGTATATCCTTCCCAAGGATGGGTGTATTCATACTTGTATTCTTGATCTTGTATATTTTTCCAGGTATCGGTGGTGTATTCCAGTGTATATTTATACGTACGAGAATACGTATTTTTATTGTTCTTATTAAGTATTCAAATACTTAATTTTTATATTAAACTTTCCGGAATAATATTTCTAAAAAAAATTCACCAATATATATTCTCAAAATATAAATTTTTAAGAAATCATTTATAGAACTTTATCTATACTTCTTCTTGGCAAAACTGCATTTATATTTTCATATAATCATGAAAAAGAATATATTTTCAAGTTTAACTTAGAAAATATACATAAATCTATTTTTCACCCAAAAATAATATATGCTAAGTTTTATTTAAGAAAATATGTATTTTCTCCCCAAAATAATATATCTTCTAATAATTTCAAGAAAACATATATATTTTTATTTACCCAAAAATAATATAAATATATTTTCGTAATAATTGTAAAAAATATGATATATTTTTGTAATAATTGTAAAAATCATATTTTCGTTCTCTTGGTGTCCAAAATACCATTTACCAAAATATACTCACAAAATTAAATTCCGGAATATTTTGTAGCTTATATTCCTTGTTCGGTTTCTCTAAAATTTTGGGTATAAGTTGTATATTTATTTCTTGGAATTTTGGTAATATTTTGTATTGTAATTTTTGGTATTTTGGTGGGTTATATTATTTCAGGTCCTAAAATGATATAACTAATACACATAATATACAAATAATCAGTCACAAGGTGACATCTAAATATATATTCTCCTAAATACATATTTAGTCACTTTTATTATCAAAAACCAACCTCCAATATTTTGTAATTTTTGTAATAAAATTTATGGCAAACTTTATATGAAAATCATGGTTTAAAGTATACTTGTAAATATTTGTTTGAAAATATTTTTTTAAGTGTTTAATTTATAGGAAAAATTCGCCATAGTTTCCCCTTAAAAATGGAGGTTTCATTACTTTCAAAGCATATCATTTTCTTTTATATATCATCACAATCAACAACAAATCAGGCAATACTTACCAAGTGCCATAAATCAAGCATTAATCACTACTTCATGAACTTGAAAATTTATAAAAATTTGTAGTAACTTACTAGTGTGTTTAGTAAGCTTAGTTACCCTTTAAAGCGTGGTTATTTATTTAAAAACATCATTCTTGAAGAATTTAGATGTTTACAACTTGTAAAATACTTTTCTAAAAATACTTCTTCTTCTTGAATTTTTCTTGTTAAATACATGCTTCTACACTTGATTAACCACTAAATATGTGACTAGTTTCTTTAAGAACCAAGTTTATGTAAATCTTGTATTTTAACTTGGTTTCTTGAGAAATTAGTTTTTGAAATCATCCATTTATATGATTTACATTACACTTTGATCATCATTTTTCATGAAAACAATTTATACTTCAAGTTCATGCTCTTACATAAGGATGATCTATTGATCTCTAACATAATCATCCTCTCATCTTGCTAGATTTTGTCTTTAATCACCATCTAGCAAGATCATGTGATGTTTAACATTATAAACACAAATAATCAACAATCAATACTCACACCTACACTTAACAACATGTGTTCTTATGATTTTTAGTCTTATGTTGATGATTTAAGTTCTTGATCATTAGTGTTCTTCATGTTTAGCTTCTTGTTTCATCTTTTAACCAACTAAATAAGATGTAAAATGGAGTTTAGATGATCTTACTACTAGCTCAAGGCTAGGGATGAACACAAGATGAAGATGGTGATAAATGAGGTGGTTAATAGCACTTGCATGAGGTCCTTCAACTTCCAAGAGCTCCTAGCTTGTTTGTGATGCTTCTTACACCTTTGTATGCCTTGAAAATGGTTGAAGATTGAATGATGAAGGTGGTGGTGTGTGTGTGGGTTACGACCTAGAGTAGAGGGGAGAGGAGAAAGAGTTGTGAAGTGTTGGTTTGTTTATGAAAGAATGAAGGTTAAGGTCTTGTGGGTTAACTTATAACACTCCAACCATGCTTTCTCTAGTGTGTAATATGTTACCAAAGGTGAAACAAGATCCAATTTAATAAGCAAGAATAATCAAGGGTGGGCCACCCTTGTTGATCCGTAAATAGGAGGGGGGGTCTAGATTAGGGTGTAATGTTTAGTTAGTTTATCAAGTTGAAATCCAAGTGTTTTAGTTAGGTGTCTAGTTATTAGGATGTTATATAGTGTGTTACGCTGTTCGGGGGACATAACTAGCTCGGAAATGTTAAAACAATGCTTCTAGTGAAAATTTGGTGTTTCAGGTAGTGTCCGGTTGTTCGGCTGGTTATCGGATCGTTAAAGTGCTAAACTATGCAGTTTAGTGTGCTTTATGTTACCTTTTGTGACAGTTTTGTTTTCCCGACACTTAGGAAAGCATTCTGGATCATTTAACCATATTTCTGCATGATATTAAGTTGTTTAAATGCTGAATTTTGCTGAATTCTGCAGAATTTTGCAGTTTATGTGAGTTTTAGGCACTTTCCGGCATTTAAACTATCACTAGGAAGGCAGTTTTATGATTCTTTCTTTCCTACACACTATACTAGTGTAAGGGGCTGTTTGGCAAGTGCTGAACCAGTAAGTGCTGAACCAGTAAGAGGTCTGAATGGGTAAGAGGCTCTGAACCAGTAAGTGCTGAACCATTAAGAGCTGTTTGGTTGTATCTCTGAATGACTGTGCAGAATGACTATTTTACCCCTCTGAACTATCAAGCAACTCAACTTAACTCTCTACCTCCTAAATCCGCTCAACCCGAAACTACCCGCAAAACAAATCCTACTTCCTTTTATCACAAATTCATAATCAAACCAAATCACTGTATCAATCAACTCAAAAACGAACTTCCTAGCAATTTCAACAACATCACAGCAGACCCAATAACTCTTATTATATGCAGCCTTAAATCAAAATTAATGACCTATTTATGTGCTCAACCTTACATTTTTCACATAATCTTCATCACATAATTTCAACAATTTCAATCACAAATGATGCAACTGTTGCTTAAAACATTAAAAATCAAAACTTCATACCTGGCTTCGCGACTTGAACTGAGAATTAGAAGAAATTATGAGACTTTTCTTATCAATCGGAGGTAACTCATGGTCGACGACGTGATGGTGGTGGCTGGACGTGATTAACTCTGCTGACGGGATGACTGGTGGTCGTCGATTTGGGGTTTTGTGGACATCGAAAGTTATCGACGGTGGTGGGGATCGGTAGGGGAGAAAGGGAAAGGGTGGAAGAGAGGGACGAGGAGCCGCTGTTCGGTGGTGAGGAGCCGCTGTTCGGTGGTGAGGAGAGGGAGACGGAGGTGTTGGTGATGAGAGGGTAGCAAGAGTCTTTTTTTCCATTCAGCATCCTCTTATTTCTTTATGGTACAGACTGAATGATACCATTAAGAGGCTGGCATTTTGCCAACCAAACAACCACACCTCTGTCCGAATAAGAGGGGAGCCTCTTAATGAATCATTAAGAGGCTTGCCAAACAGCCCCTAACTCTTGGTTTCTAGCACATTCTGTGTCTCAATACCATGTCTGTCTATGTACTGAACTCCGTCAGCATTTTTCTGATTTGTCTGATAACTGTGCTATCTATGTTTCATGCATCCTTTGAACCAAGTAAGTGTTGCGTGCAATAATGATATGACATTTTGCAATATATGATGCAAAAATATGTATGATAACAAAAATCAGAAGGCAATTCATGTCATAAATGTTAAATTAGCACAATCATTAAGCATTAATCATTGTCTAATTATTGTATGGATACATGCAAATTTGACAATTGTCACATTACGAATACTATGTAAATAGCTTCGTCGGCTAAGAGCATCGGCAATGACATTTGCTTTGCCTGGGTGGTAACGTATCTCACAATCATAGTCATTGAGGAGTTCGACCCATCTGCGTTGGCGCATATTCAGTTCTTTCTGGTTTAAGATGTGTTGTAGGCTCTTATGGTCGGTGAAGACCGTACACTTGGTACCATAAAGGTAGTGTCGCCAAATCTTCAACGCAAAAACAACTGCACCGAGTTCGAGATCGTGGGTTGTGTAGTTTTTCTCGTGAACTTTGAGCTGACAAGACGCGTACGCGATAACCTTTTCTCGTTGCATAAGAACACAACCAAGACCTAGGTTAGAGGCATCACAATAGACTACAAAGTCGTCGTTTCCATCGGGTAGCGCGAGTACGGGAGCGTCGCAAAGCATATGCTTAAGAGTTTGAAAGGCATCCTCTTGTTCGGTTCCTCAAACAAAAGTCTTGTCTTTATGCATGAGAGAGGTAAGAGGAACGACGATTTTAGAGAAATCAGTGATAAATCGATGGTAATAACCCGCCTATCCGAGAAAAAAATGAACTTCGGACGGGGTTTTCGGTGTAATCCAACTCTTAGCTACTTCAATCTTCGTGGGATGGACGTGAGTACCTTGACTGTTGACGATGTGACCGAGGAATTGAACCTCCTCGAGCCAAAATTCACACTTGGAGAACTTGGCGTAGAGGCGATTACCTTGGAGAAGTTCAAGTACCAAACGGAGATGTTGCACGTGTTCGGTTTTCGTCCTTGAATAGATCAAGATATCATCGATAAACACAATGACGAAGCGATCAAGAAAGGGTTTACACATGCGATTCATCAAATCCATGAAAACCGCGGGTGCATTGGTAAGACCAAAGGGCAAAACGATGAATTTATAATGGCCATGGTGGGTTCGAAAAGCCTTTTAGGGATATCTTCCTCCTGAATTCGTAGTTGGTGACAACCAGAGCGTAGATCGATTTTAGAAAAACACGTATCGCCTTGCAATTGATCAAACAAATCGTCGATTCGGGGTAGAGGATAGCGATTCTTGATAGTAAGCTTATTGAGTTCCCTATAATCGTGCACATTCGGAACGATCCATCCTTCTTTATCACGAAAAGGACAGGTTCGCCCCATGGAGATGTGCTAGGGCGTATGAAGCCTTTATCAAGTAATTCCTGAAGTTGGCTAGAGAGTTCATGCATTTCGGACGGCGCGAGGTGATAAGGGGCTTTAGCAACAGGGTTAGCTCCAGGAATGAGGTCGATACGAAAATCGATATCACGAGACGGGGGTAGACTGGGTAAATCGTCAGGAAAGCCACTAGGAAAATCACTAACCACATGTACCTTTTCCATCGGCTTCTTTTCCTTCTCCGCTACTACAATGTGAGCCAAGAAAGCCATGTATTCCTTTCGGAGATACCTGCTTGCTTGAATGCACGACATGAGTTTCAATTCTTTCGAGGATACTTCACCATAAACACAGAGTTGGTCGCCATTAGTAAGAGAGAAACGAATCATCTTTTCGAAGCAAACAACTTCAGCATGATTTTCACGAAGAAAATCCATGCCTACTATGACATCGAAACTACCAAGCTGCATCAGAATGAGATCGATCGGGAATACAATCACGGAGAACAGAATTTACGGTGACGGTTCTTTTGGTGGCAATTTCTACGTCGAACGTCGTTGGGAGGTTAGCGCGTTTACGGTTTAGGAACTTTTCGAATTCAAAGGACACAAAACAGTTATCGGCTCCAGTATCAAATAAACACGATGCATAAATACCGTTAACAAGGAACGTACCATTGACAACATTGTTGTTAGTTTGAGCCTGGCGGACATTGATGTTGAAAGTTCTTCCACGGGCTGCTTGCTGTGGTTGCTGCTGCTGCTGCTGCTGTTGTTGCTGCTGCGGTTCGTGTTTCACAACTCGATTCGGGCAGACGTTAGCAAAGTGATTCGGGTCACCACAGGAGTAGCAAGCTCGTGCGTGAACAGTGGGAGCAGGAGCTGCTTGGTTACCGTCAATAGCAAGTGGTTGAGCTAGTGGTGCGGGAGGAGCTTGAGCTTGTTGGCATGGGCTGGAACGGAAATGAGCAGTAAAATGCCCATAAACATTGCAGTTGGCACAGAAACGACAATTCACCCCTGCAGGGTGATGGTAGGTGCAAGTAGGGCAAAGAGGATGAACACCAGTGTACGCACGCTTAGCGGGCGGTGCATTGGTGTTAGGAGCTGTGACTTGTCGATTCTGGTTGGCGTTGGGTTGTACGGGAACAACGTTGAGAGGAGCGGCGGTAGTAGCGTAGTTCTTGTTGTTGTTACCCTTGTGTTTGCGTCCTTGGCGTGAAGACTTTGAAAGTTGTGATGCTGCAGTTTCGGTAGCGGGAGTTGCAGTGACTTGGTTGAGGCTTTTGGTTGAGTACTTGAAATACGCAGCTAAGACTCGCTTATCGTTGATCTCCGCTGCGAGTTGGTAAGTCTCCTCAATGGTGGTAGGTTTAGCTGCTTGAACAAAGTCAGCTACACAGTCGGGTAGAGCGCGGATGTACTTCTTGATCGTGATATCCGGTGTTGTCACTTGACCAGGACAGATAATACTGACCTGTTTGAAGCGAGCGGTGAGACCAGCGTTGTCACCTCCTTCTTGTTTGATATGCCAGAATTCATTCTCCAGCTTTTGCACCTCATGAGGAGGACATAACTCCTTCATCATAAGCTCCCTGAGCTCTTCCCATGAAAGGCCGTAAGCTGCATCATTACCGCGCCTGTTGCGCTTTGCAGTCCACCATTCTAGAGCCCTAGACTGAAAAACTCCAGTTGCGTTAACAGTACGCAGATTTTCTAGGCATCTGCTTTACCTGAAGGTGACTTCGATTGAGTCAAACCATTGGAACATAGCACTGGGTCCGTTTTCACCAGTGAAGTTAGCAGGACCGCATGCCTTGAATTGCTTAAAGCTGAAAGGAGCTTTAGGAGAGTCGCTCTGTGATTCAACAGAGGACTTGCTGCTGACATCATTGATCTCACTGACGATCTGAGGTATGACCTTAGCCATTTCCTTGGCCACCAGTGAAGCGATGCGCTGGTCAGCATGGTTGCGTCGAGTAGCTCGTGAAGTATGGGATCCAAATGACGACATTGTCTGTAACATACATCATCATAGGATTCAGACGAGATTCGATTATATTGGGTTTCGTATAGCTTAGCGTATCGTAAAACATCCTTAATTGTTGTAAAGCCAAGGAGCAATTAAGGATGTTTTACGTCAAACACGTAGGCACATAGTCACGTAAGCCACAAAAGCATGTAAGCATAGAAGCACGTAGGAGCACATAATCCACGTAAGCACATATTTTGCACATATTCACCTATATTTTGCACGTATTCACCTACATATTTTGCACGTATTCACCTATCTTTCTAGTTTCACGAAGCGCGTTCGAGAGTTGCTAGAGATAGCGTGTAGCGTTAGCGAGTAATGTTGCGAGTAACATCGCATACGAAAGTTGCGTAAGGCTGCGAGTAGCGTACGAGAGTGCTTAGTTTATCTACGATTAGTTAGCATTTTTATATTGCGAGAAAATGTGCGAGTTGTGCGCGTTTAGTAAAGTGATGAGCGGAAAAGCATATAGTCTCCAAAATCGAAACATTAACATATAAACACATAAAAACGATAATTTATAGAGTCAGCAGTTGCGAGCCCAGAATCGGAACATAGTGTCTTGGGTGTTTAGACATTGACTGCCCAAAGTGATTCAACTATTCACAACTACCTCGTGTACACGCTTTGGCCTTCTAGACTGTGCTCTCGCTGAAATATGGCAAACGGCACGCATCCTTTCGGCTTCTACGTGAATCGAGTCATTGGAATCCATCGAGGCTTTGGTGAGACTTTTTGTAAAAATCAAATAGAGAGTGGAACTAGTCGTTAAGATGCGGGTTTCACCCCTAGCTTAACAACTTTATTCCTGATAGTGTGGCAGAGCCACGAGTCAGAGAGGGAGAATTTCGTCGAGATATGGATGTCACTCCTGGCCCAATGGAATATTCTCGTGCTGAGAGTAAAAATTTTGCATACAGTGAGTGATTTTACCGAGAGTTCTTGGTTCTCACACCTAATCTCGACCAAATCACTCGATTGTGTTATGCGAGTGTTTTCGAAAACGTGTGTATTGTGTCAGCCTTAGGAAAGGCAAATATGCGTTTTTAGCTTTAGGAAAAGCTGTCTTCATGCGAAGCTGTAGTATGCGGTGTTCGCACGAAGATGTAGTTTTCGCGAGTTCGAGCGAGAGTATCAAGAGTGAGCTCGTGCAAAACCCCTACTGGGTTCGCACAGAGCGGTCCGTTGGTGCTTAGACTATAGACTAGGTCAATCCTAAGACTCAACCTAATTCCCTATAGTTTACCAATCTGTCACACCCCAACCGATTGTTCAAGAGAATCTATAATAACTATTAATGTCATTATATTTAACATTTCATGTCCCATACCATCAAACATATAAAGAAAAATAGTCGTAACAAATATCAATCTCACAAACAAAACACTGTTCTGACAACTCAGATTTATTAAGTGAAGTTTCTAGACTTCCTACTCATTTCACCAAGCATAGCATCCTATCAACCTATCACATATGTTAAAATAAAGCCAATACATAAAATGTAAAGGTGAGTACACTAGTTTGCGTAGCATATAGTATAGCGAAAAGCGTTTACGCATAACCAGCATGTATCACGTAAAGGGCGAAGCATGTAACTATCTAACTATGTTCACACTTAACCATGAGACTGCGTTGTAGAGTATGCGCGACACATGCCCAGCGGACACGTGAAGTAAAGTGATATGATCCCTAGCAACCCCTATCCACAACAGGTGCTGAGTCCAAACTATAGTACTATCTTTGCTAGAGGCGGTAGAGTGTAACACTATCTAAGCATAGTAACAAGCATTCGAGTACACGTATAACATGCGGGAGCGGTTAGCGTTAAAAGTGTTTGTGTTGTGTGTTGTGTGTTGTTGTGTCTTGATATAGAACGTATGTAACACCCAAAAGTGTGATAAAAGAAAATGGGTTCGAGTATACTCACAGTGCGTGTTTAAACAAGTAAACACAACTTGATTGGATTGATGGGTGCGCATTGGAGTTAGCCTGAGCATAGAACAGCAGTGTGAGCGTTGAACAACATGTAAACTGCGTGTTGGATGAGATAAGTGTCGAATGGTGTGTCAAACGGATAAATATCCATTCGAGCGGATGGTCACCCGATCGTATGACCATTCGAATGGATGGCCATTCGAGTGAGGTGTGGGTGTTTGTAAATCGTTTTGAAAATTTGAAGTTTTCTATGTAGCATTTAGACAATGTAAAGTATGGTTGCCAAGTCATCTGGTCGGATGGTCATCCGGACGAATGGTCATTCGATCGGTTGGCTATTCGAGTGAAAAAATTTGTAGTTGAAGCTTTGGTCAAATTGTTTTGAACAAGGATCTCTTTAAGGGACAGTCACCTGGTCGAATGGTCATTCGATCGAATGGCCACTCGAGCGGCAATCTGTTGTTTTGAAAACTTTCGTAAAATTTTCTAAGTTAAAAAGTTTGAAGTTTAACGGAGACGACATGACGACGTGTCAAACAACGGAAACACACCAAGATCTAGCTCATTCGATCGTATGGGAATCACCCCATTCGATCAGATTCACTGTTCTTGATGGAGTTTCATGTTCAACCCGTTAATCGGTCATCTCTCCGGTGGAAATCCGTTTTCAACCCGGCTCTCAACTTGAAAAGGAGTAGAGAGTCTGAATGAGCACAGGTTACATCGGTTTCGAGTAGAAAAGTTGAAGAAAGTTGAAGAAAAGTTTGAAACAGTTGAAAAATGTTGAGATCTTGTTGAGATTCGTGTTAATTAGTGTGAAAATCCTTTAGATCTGGACCAATCTTGATGAGATGACGTCACTCAACAGTTTGCATAAGCAACTGAGTTAGAACCACCTTCAAGGAGTCCAAATCAGGTGATTTCAAGATGAAAACGTGTGATTTTGATGGAGAAGATGATGTAGAAGTGTGTATTGATGATTGTACAAGATTTGAGGAGAAACACTTACGAAATAGCCTAGAATCGAGAGGAAAAGTGCTTGGAAGTGACTTGGGAGCGTTTGGTTGGATGGAGCTGTCAAATCAGTGAAAGCACGTGTACGGTTGGTATTTATAGTGTGAGAGGGAAGAATAAGGCGGTGGAGCAAGGAGTCGAATGGGTGTCCGGTCGTATGGCCATCCGATAGGATGGTTATCCGGATGGATGTCCATTCGACCGGATGTCCATTCGGACAGCATTGATGTGCGAGTTAGTTTTCCAACTTTCATTTCGTGTGTTAAGCGTTGCGTTGTGTTTAAGCGTGTTGCGAGTAAGCGTTGAGCGTATAAGCGTTGCGTTGAGATAACGACATAACATCAAACAATTAATCACACAAATAATCACATAAATAACTAAGATGCATAAAAGTAAATTTGCATTTCGAGTTGCGTTGAGTTTGCGTTGCGATAGCGTTTAGTCTAAACAAGCGATAAAATGCGTGTAAATAGTATGTGTTGTAAATAGCGTTTAGTTTGAACAACCGTTGTTAACGTGTTGTAGAATATAGTTTAAAAATAGTTAACCCGTAGCGATAATCGAAATCTCGAGAGTAAAAGTTAATTAAGCAAGAAATGACAGATACAAGTAATGACTCGAAAAGTCGGCTTGTTACAGTATATATAATCAACTTTTAATTAGATTTGTCATGCCTTTTCATAATTTTCTTATTTGGTTCTTTTTATCACGACGCTATCGGTTGTAAATTTGTAAAAATATAAACTTTTTAGAACTTGTTATTCCCGAATTAAACCAAGACAAGTAAAAAAAATGAAATTTTTTTAAAAAAATTAGGGTGATTAGCGGTTCCAATAGAGTTTTGTGTAAGGCTTGTTATTAGGACTTGCAAGATTCAAGGTTTTAGCATCCCCCTACACTTAAATTACACATTGTTCTCAATGTGTCCCAAAAATAAATTTTTAGGTTGATTCGAATGTATAAAAGGTGTTGAAAAACAAGGTTTTGTGTTACTGGGCACCTGGCCACGACCTCGTGTTGGCTTAGCATGACCCCATGGTCAGAGTGCCAGTAACGAAACTTACAGATACTTCCCTGGTGGCCACAACCTGTGGTTGGCAGGGTTCAGACAAACAGTAGGTCAGGGGTGTGGGCACGGGGGCCTGGTCACTGACCATGGCCCCATGGTGGCAATCTGCGATTGATGTTTCACAGGTTTTTGGCTTTTGGTTCAGGTTTCCGGGCTTATGTGGCACTAATGCTTAGTGTATCCAAGTCTCCTGTGTAACTGTTTTGCTATACACTACACTATACATAACATAACAACATCCTAATTTACCAAAGTTT
The DNA here is from genome assembly GCA_030545235.1 of Helianthus tuberosus. Lineage (NCBI taxonomy): Eukaryota > Viridiplantae > Streptophyta > Magnoliopsida > Asterales > Asteraceae > Helianthus > Helianthus tuberosus. The sequence continues at coordinate 614 of JARYGA010037764.1, read as the reverse complement.
AAACATCCATCACCACAAAAAGAAAATAAAATGCAGAAAATAAAAATTGTCTAGGAAAGTAAATTGTTTAACCATGGCACGCAGGCCAGAATTTGTTCGTGAGATAGAAAGGGTTAACCTAGAATACCGCATCCGTTACCACACCATACCACCTCTGTCGCCTCCGCTCAGTTCATATGCTCGTCATCATCGCCCTCCTCATCTCGATATGCCATATGGTCCCGGATGTACGTGATGTCATTCTGCATAGCGGAGACGGTGCGCTCGACTGATCTGATCCGGGTAAAGGCGTTGCTCGCCATATTGTATGTGTTCCGGGTGCATTGTAAGTTTTCCTACAAAAGATCATTTAAACTTTGAAAATTAGGAAAACCACCTCCTTGAGAGGAGGAACCCGTATGGTAGCCTTGATGTTGAAGAGGAGGACGGGTTGGGTCGGCATGTAGGACGAGGGCTTCTTTCGGGTTCCACACGTGTCCTTGGGTGTTTTGGAAGCGGACCGTCTCGTCACCCATCTTGTGGATGATTCCCATTGAGCGGCATTGGGTGAGATCCACCTTCCCTGACCTTGAGCCCTTATGGAATGATCTTGGTATGCGTTGGACATAGTTCTT
>JARYGA010037763.1:0-30549 GCA_030545235.1 Helianthus tuberosus | reverse complement strand
CCGATTCGGAGCCGAGAGACGCAAAAGTTTGACTTTTGCGTTGACCTCAGTTCTGACCCGATTTATATAGGTTTAGACATGCCTTAAAGTTCCATTAGGACCTAGTTACTTGTGTGTATAAGCCTCTGCGTTTATACCACTCGAATCCCTAATCATCCGATGTTTCCGTTAATCGCCTAAATATTGACCGTAATGCCCTTATGACCATCAAACGAGATTTTAGAAAATGTAAAAGTGCAAAAGTCTTTTGTACTGATTATTGAACATGTCTGCAAAATTTCACGTCAATCGGAAGTCTAGATTAGGAGTTATGCTTAATGGCGTATTTATAAACATGTTTATTAATTAAACGGCGCCATTAGCGTAAAGCCTATCTAAACTCAGTTTTGACACCAAATCTTTCACCCAATGATGTTAAATAATATTTTAGGATTTTTAAAGATTTTTAATTATTTTTAGACTGATCATAAGCTTGGATTAGCGCCTTAATTCGGTAAATACCGAATATGCCCTTTTAGGCCATAAAACGAGTTTTACAAATCCAAATGGTGCCAATCCAATTGCTACTGATTCTAAATAATAATTATAGTATTTTGAGCCTGTTAAATTGACCTGGAAACCCAGAATCGTATTTTAAACCGTACGTCGCTTAAAACGACTTTATACGCGTATTTAACGCATAGTTTGGGTTTAAAACTATTTTAACATATAAGACTTATTACCAAATGTTATAACCTGTTAAAATAGGCCATTTTACTGATCAACTCAGACCCGGATCACAGGTGTCTAATTAAACCCTTTTATAATCTTTAAAATGACCAAAATACCCCTACGGGGCTTATTAAGAGATTAAACTCGTTTGGGGCGTCACGGGTGATATCCTACTGATATCACAACTTATTTAAGGCATGTTAACTTAGGAAACCTGTTTAGGACTATTACGGATACCCGTTACGCTTCATGCGCGTTCGGTTCGGTTTATGTAACTAGTTTACATAAATTAGCCGAAACGGGTCAAACCTTATCGGTTTTATCTCAAAATCCAGAATGTGTATCACATACCCATATTAAGCAAGTCTTCAAACTTGTCGGGTCTAAATCACATTCTATCCGGTCTTCGCTTAATCGTGCGTACGAACCGTATCTTTAAAACTAACCGGTCTAAGCGCAAGCTTAACTAAAGACCCGTTAGTATTCTAATAGGTTATTATAAACCTTCGTTCCAGATTAGGAGAACCAGTAAAAGATATTTGCACTCGCTGATTTTGAACTATACTTACTCAGGTAAATACTTTTAACTTATTTTCCCTATACGGGCTTGGGGTACGGTATATAAAATACCGTTTGGTCGGGACGTTGAATCTTTGATTGAATAAATGATAATGAAAGTATTGAGACGTCTCGTTTAATATTGTTTTGTTTACTTAAAGCCTTTGGGGGGTTAATGACCGTGTCCCGGATATCCCTGGCATCATTTTACGAAATGGCCACGACCTTAGCACTCAGGTGTAGGCGTACACCTGTTAGTGTCTCATAAATAAAGTGGTGTGTTAATTGATCTTTAACCCGGCTCGACCCGGGCTACTGAACGCATAAGGAACATGTAAATCCATACAAGTATTATATATTTAAATAATTATCCCAAGTTATAAAAATATTATTTGTGCCTTGCGCCTTAAATGCATTTTCTTAAACTCTTTTCAAAATGAGTCGGTTGATTGTATTTACCAGTGTAAACTGACGTATTTTCTTAAAAGGTTAAGTGCAGGTACTACGCGAAATAGGCTGGCTTGTCTCCTAGCATCCACATTAAGTCTCGCCAACTTGGATGTCATAACTGTTGAACATTTGTTTCCTTTTTATTTGGATCTACCTGTGGATTATATTCGACTAATTGTGATACTTAATATTACAATATCGTATGGTTGAATTAAATCTATACTTTGCTTCCGCTGTGCATTATTATATTGTGTTGTTTGACTATTTCGTTGCCAACCACGTCACGATACTCCCCCACCGGGCCCACCGGTGACACGTGGAAATTCGGGGTGTGACAGGTTGGTATCAGAGCCAACACTGAGTGAATTAAACACTAGTCTTTTGTGTTTAATCTCAGTTACACAATTGCACATTCCTAAATCTTCGAGTCTAGACAAAGAACTTAGGAATAATCCAAATTGTTCAAATTTTTAATTTATTTAATTAAATTTGCCCTATATTTTTCCTTGTTATTATCTTGTGTGTTTTAACAGGTACAATAATGCCGCCAAGATTTAGACGAGGTGGTCGAGGAAAGGAGCCAGCTAGCGCCCCTAACGACCATGAGGCAGGGCCTTCATTTCGACGAACTTCTTCTACAAGGAATGATGAAACGAGGGAGCTATGGAGGACCTATGAAGACGATGCCAGGCGATCTTTTTCGCACTCCTCAACACCTCCATATCAGGACTCTTATGGGCCTCAGTCAGAGAATGAACCCCACAACCCGCAACGTTACTTTGGCGACCCTACTCCTGTTTTTCAGGGTCAGTTCAACCCGGCAGAGTACCTGCCAGAGCAAGTGGGCTTTAACCCACTTGGACCGGAAGATCACTTTTCTGGTGATCAGGATATGGACGAGGACACAGATCCCGTCGAGGCTTCAACCGGATCCATGAACCATCCTTTCGTGATCTCTGACGGATCGTCATATCACGGGACACCATACCAGGGTCCGGATAGTCACATGGCACGGTTTGAACGGTGTGAGTGGTACAATACTCCATCTTACCACCCATCACCTCACCAGCAGCCACCGCAGCAGCCTCATCAAGATTCCTCTGGGGAACACGGGTTTGTGGCAGTCACGCCACCGCCTCCACCGCCACCAGTTCATTTAGAGCCTCCAGCACCACCTAGACGTAGGAGGACTGGTGCGCGGATCTCAGCACGAGAAGTTGACTTTCGTCTCAACACCCCTCAACACTCTAGCGGTAGCCATTACCCGCCTACTCATGGAGTCCCACAGATGGAAGGACCTTCTGTCCCAGTTTCGGAGGTGAATTCCGCACCTATTGTACCGCCATCACCGGGTTTTGGCCACCCAATACCTGCTTATATTGCTCCGGAAACTTACAACCCATATGGACCACCAGCATACCATGGCTATAATTATGCTGATGACCCTTACAACGTAGCAGCAAGCTACCAAGCCCATAATAATCCTGAAGGACCCTACGGACCTCCTTGGGGAATGGGATACCCAACTCAGGGGTATCAAGCACCAGTTCAGCCGCCACCACATTACCAGCCACCACGGGCTCCTCCACCTGAGCAGGAGGAACTCCGTCGAAGACTGGCCAAAGTGGAGCGAGACTTCCAGAAGGAACGTAAGAAGAATGAGGGATTTATGAGTGGTTTGGCAAACTTGCTTAAGGGAAAGAAGAAAAGGGATCGTTAAATTCCCATATATATATTGTTGTATTTCCTTGTTTAAATCAAGTCCCTACGTGGACATTTATTTATGTGTGTATGTAGTCCCTGCGTGGACATCTATCTTTGTACTTAGTCCCTACGTGGACTTGTCTCTAGTAGTCCCTGCGTGGACATTTACTTTTGTAGACCGTCCCTGTGAGGACATGTATTATCTGTATAGCTCCTGCGTGGGCATCTGTTTCTGTGAAAAGTCCCGTTTAGGGCAAAAATGTACTACTTTTAGTTTAATGGAATGTAAGTTTATAAATTTCATCTTTGCTATGTTATGCATAATTAAAAGATATATGAAATAAATAAATCAAAATCATTCCTTTTAAAAATCTATCTGCCTATGTTATTTTTATTAAGGATCTTAAAAGTAAAACCTAGCCTGCATGTCATTTTAAGACCTGGCCCAGATGGTAAAACTTGTTAAAAAGATTCAAATCCCTGTTAACATCTGAAAACATGTTAACACTCCTAGCAGATATGATTCGTTAGAAACATACGTATTATTATTATATATGGATCTTTTCAAAGATTCTAAACCCAAATAAATGATCTCTGAATCATGGGTTAAATCATTAATAAATATGATAAGTTCTTTTTACCATCCATTGGTAATGGAATGCCTACGGGCCCTTCTCATTTTCATATGAGACAAAGGACAGTATTAGTCTATGACCCTGTCTGATAAAGGTAATGAACTTTGTTCAAACCTTCATGCTTTGATTCTCTGAAATCCTAGCTTATAATCTATATTGTCCCAGTGACTAGGCCTTATGTGCTAATAGATACTGTTATTATATTTTTAATTAGGATAAATTATATTAGAAATCCTAAATAAAGGTAAGTAATAAATTAACCATATATGGTCTATGTTACCACAGTTAATAAAAATTGCCATAAAAGACAATTATATAATAAACTCACCGATAAATTATTGCCAATGTGTTACAGTTCAAGAAACATGGCAGACTCAAACGAGGTCAACAGTCACCCAGGGATAGTGAATGATAATGCCCATGTAAACGTAGCAGGTGCAGAGTTGCAAGCTATGATAGACAATGCAGTTAATAGAGCTATGGATAGACAACACCATGGATCAAGTGGTACTCATACGAGGACCCATTCTGCATCACACACTAGAACACCCTCCAGGACCCACACTGCCCACAACAGTAATACTCACCACTCCTCGAATCAAAGGAGTAATCCATCCCAAAGAATCGTGCAGAACCAAGAACCTCGTAATAGGGGTTGCACATATAAGTACTTCGTGTCGTGCAAACCCAGAGACTTCAATGGGGAAAAAGGAGCTGTTGATTGCATGACGTGGATGGATGAAATGGATACTGTGGTGGATATTAGTGGTTGTCATAATAGAGACATTGTGAAGTTTGTCTCACAGTCTTTCAAAGGAGAAGCCTTAGCCTGGTGGAGATCTTTGATCCAAGCCACAGGGAAAGTCCCGTTATACAACATGACTTGGGAACAGTTCATGGCACTAATCAAAGAAAATTTCTGCCCTCAACACGAGGTTGAGAGAATTGAATCTGATTTCCTGGCACTGGTCATGAAAAACCTGGACTGTCAGGCCTACCTTACTACTTTCAATACTTTGTCAAGGTTGGTCCCTTACTTGGTAACTCCAGAGCCTAAACGTATAGCTCGTTTTATCGGGGGTTTGGAACCGGAGATAAAAGCAAGTGTAAAAGCTTCCAGACCAACCACTTTTTGGTCAGTAACGGACATATCGTTGTCCCTTACCTCAGATGCTGTCAGGCTGAGGTCACAAAGGAAAAATGATACCGAAAAGAGGAAGCGTGAGGATGACAACTCACGGCGTTCAGATAAGAAGCAGAAGGGTAGCAATGACCAGAAGAAGGGGTCAGGTTTTAAGAAGGATGGTCAACAGTCGGGCGAAAAACCCAGATGCAAAACCTGCAAGAGGCAGCACTTTGGGAAGTGCAGGTTTGAATCCAACTCACAAACACAATCGAAGCCTTTTGCATGTGGGTTATGCAAATCCAGGGAACACAAAACCGTGGATTGCAAGAAGTTAAAGGATGCGACCTGCTATGGTTGCAATGAAAAGGGGCATATCAAGTCCAACTGCCCAAAATCTGCAAGGAAGAATGAAGAGGGGAAGAAGACCAATGCGAGGGTCTTCAGAATGGATGCTAAGGAAGCCGTCAAGGACGACAACGTGATAACAGGTACCTTTCTCGTAAATGATGTTTATGCGAGAGTGTTATTTGATTCAGGCGCTGATAAGTCGTTTGTAGATAATAAGTTCTGTGAACTGTTGAAACTACCTGTTAGAACTTTAAGTGTGAATTATGAGGTGGAACTAGCAGATGGCACTTTAGAAACCGCTTCAACTTTATTAGATGGATGTTTTATATCCATTAGGAATCACTCTTTTCCTTTGTCCTTACTTCCCTTTAAGTTAGCCGGCTTTGACATAGTATTGGGTATGGACTGGTTATCGCATAACCAGGCCCAGATTGTATGCAATAAGAAGCAAGTGATGATCAAGACTCCGTCTGGTGAATCACTTACTATCCAGGGAGATACCCAGTATGGGCTGCCCGAGAAGATGTCTATACTCAAAGACTCAAAGTGTTTGAAGAAGGGCTGTGTCATCTACATGGCACAGGTGATTATTGATGAACCGAAACCCAAGATTGGAGAGATCCCAGTCATTTCTGAATACCCCGAAGTATTTCCTGAAGAACTACCTGGTTTGCCACCAGATAGGCAAGTGGAATTCAGAATTGACATTATTCCCGGATCAGCACCAGTTGCAAGGGCGCCTTATAGGTTGGCACCAACGGAGATGAAGGAATTGAGGACGCAGCTAGATGAATTGCTAGCCAAAGGTTTCATCAAACCTAGTTCGTCTCCTTGGGGAGCACCGGTTTTATTTGTTAAGAAGAAGGATGGATCGATGCGTCTGTGCATCGACTACCGTGAGCTTAATAAGGTTACCATCAAGAATAGGTATCCTTTGCCCAGAATCGACGATCTGTTCGATCAACTGCAAGGGGCAAGTTTCTTCTCGAAGATTGACTTGAGGTCAGGCTACCATCAATTGAAGGTTAGAGATGAAGATGTGCACAAAACAGCATTTAGGACTCGTTATGGTCATTACGAGTTCCTAGTGATGCCTTTTGGGCTTACTAACGCACCGGCCGCATTCATGGATCTCATGAATCGCGTTTGCAAGCCGCACCTAGACAAATTCGTCATCGTCTTCATCGACGACATTCTCATCTACTCAAAGAGCCAAGCTGACCATGAGAAGCATCTTCACTGCATACTGGAACTACTTCATAAAGAGAAGCTCTACGCCAAGTTCTCAAAGTGTGAATTCTGGCTTCGAGCAGTCCAATTTCTTGGACATGTTGTTAGTGAGCGTGGTATCCAAGTAGATCCCGCTAAAGTTGAATCTGTCATGAATTGGCATGAGCCACAGACGCCTACCGAAATTCGTAGCTTCCTAGGTTTGGCAGGATACTATAGACGATTCATAGAAAACTTTTCAAGGATTGCTGCACCCCTGACTTCGCTGACACGTAAGAAGATTAAGTTTGACTGGGGTCCTAAGCAGCAGGAATCCTTCGATATTCTGAAACAAAAGTTGAGCAATGCTCCAGTACTGACATTGCCTGATGGAATAGAGGAGTTTGTAGTTTATTGTGATGCCTCACACACCGGGATGGGATGTGTGCTCATGCAGAAAGGCAAAGTCATTGCCTATGCTTCACGACAGTTAAAGGTGCACGAAAAGAATTACACCACCCATGACTTGGAGTTGGGTGCCGTTGTATTCGCACTAAAACTGTGGAGGCACTACTTATATGGAATCAAATGTGTGATCTACTCTGATCACAAGAGCCTTCAACATCTGTTCAACCAGAAGGACTTGAACATGAGGCAACGCCGTTGGATGGAAACTCTTAATGATTACGATTGTGAAATAAGATACCATCCCGGCAAGGCGAATGTAGTCGCCGATGCCTTGAGTCGGAAGGAGAGGGTGAAACCCATCCGAATCAATGCCAAGAGCATGGAAATAAAGAACAGCTTAATGGAAAGGTTGTTAGCTGCACAGAAGGAAGCTGTGTTGGAAGCTAACTATCCTAACGAAAAGCTGGGAGTAACTGAGGAGCAGTTATCTCTTAGTAAGGATGGAATTCTTAGATTGAATGGACGGATATGGGTTCCAATTTATGGAGGACTCCGAGAAGCTATTCTCCAGGAAGCCCATAGTTCCAAATATTCTGTTCATCCTGGAGCTGATAAAATGTATCATGATCTTAGGACAAATTATTGGTGGATAGGCTTGAAGAAGTCTGTAGCTACCTATGTAGCTAAATGCTTGACGTGTGCGCAAGTCAAGGCAGAACATCAAAAACCGTCAGGTTTGCTACAACAGCCTGAACTTCCTACTTGGAAGTGGGAAATGGTAACTATGGATTTTATCACCAAGTTACCTAAGACAAGGAAAGGAAATGACACCATCTGGGTGATAGTTGACCGACTGACTAAGTCAGCACATTTCCTACCCATTAAGGAGACCTACAGCTCCGATATGTTAGCCCAACTGTACGTTGATAAGATTGTAGCCTTACATGGCATACCTGTAGCTATTATCTCTGACCGAGATACTAGGTACACGTCTCATTTTTGGAAAAGTTTCCAACAATCTTTGGGCACACGTTTGAATTTTAGTACGGCTTACCATCCACAGACAGACGGTCAAAGTGAGCGTACTATTCAAACGTTGGAAGACATGCTACGTGCATGTGCGATCGATTTGGGAGGTAGCTGGGATAAGAACCTGCCATTAATCGAATTCTCCTACAACAATAGCTACCATACCAGCATCAAGGCTGCGCCTTTTGAGGCATTATACGGTAGAAAGTGTAGATCACCAGTTTGTTGGGCGGAAGTTGGAGAAGTCCAGTTATCAGGACCAGAGATCGTGTTCGAAACGACGGACAAGATTGTCCAGATTCGAAACAATCTCCAAGCTGCCCGGAATAGGCAGAAGATTTATGCTGATCCAAATCGTAAGGATCTTCACTTCGAAGTAGGTGAAAAAGTCCTACTTAAAGTGTCACCCTGGAAAGGAGTGATGCGGTTTGGTAAGAAAGGCAAACTAAGCCCGATATACATAGGACCCTTCGAGGTTATCGAACGTGTCGGGACAGTTGCCTACAAGCTAAACTTACCTGAAGAGCTCAGTAGTATACACAATGTGTTCCACATCTGCAATCTGAAGAAGTGTTTCGCTGACTCCGCTGACGAATCAGTGGTTATACCCTATACAGATGTGCACATCGATGAGGGCTTGAAATTTGTGGAAAAACCTTTATCGATCGAAGATCGACAGGTAAGGAAGCTTCGAAGGAAGCATATACCTTTTGTAAAGGTCAAATGGGATGCCCGTAGAGGTCCCGAATTCACGTGGGAGGTTGAGTCCACGATGAAAGAAAAGTACCCTTACTTATTTCAGTAAATCTCGGGTCAAGATTTATTTTAAGGGGGTGAGGATGTAACACCTCGAAAATTTACGTCCTATAAGGTCTTGACACGTGTCATAATGTTTGAACGTGTGAAAGAATGTTCTTGGAGGACTAAAGTTGACAAACAGTGAAACTGTGTAAGTACAAGGGTTCAAAGTGTCAACAAGGAATAAATATACTTTGCAATAACCCTACATGATGTTTATAACCTTAAACGAATAGATCATGGATCATACGAAGCGAATTGTGAAAGAAAGTGAGAGATTACAAACTGCAGGGGTTAAATGTGTCAACATGTTAAAGATATACCTCTGAGTGACCTTTTGACAAACCCGAAGCTTTGTAACGATTAATTATGCTCACTAGAATCTACCATAAAAATTTCACCAAGTTTCGTTATCGTATGAGCAAGTTGTGATAAAATTCGTGTGCAAGGGTTAGAATCGTCAACGTGGAAATTTAGGGCTTTTCGGGTGATCACAAAGTTACCCGAGGACTTGACAAAGTGGGTATAAGTCTTAAAGCCCCAAATATTAAATATCAAAGCTTCTTAAGCAAGATTGGACTTGAAAACGACCTTTCGGGGGACTAGGGACCAAAGTGCAAACAAGAAAAACATTTTTACCTGATCAGAAGCCTCAGGCGGCCCGCCTGAGGATTAACAAAAACTAAAGCGGGCCGCTTGAGGACCCCAGATGCAGAAAACAACCTGATGCATGGACAGCTGCCTGTTCGTGCCATCTAACCGACTTTAAACATGGTTTTTCGATTCTATGGGCTGGTATATGCTAGTATACATCTTATAAAAGCCATATACATTCATCTTGATCATCCTACACTCATTTGGAATCAAATAAGAAAGATAAAAGTCCTTGTTAAAAGTCTCGTGTTCAACATACAAACACATATCAACTCCTGGACATCAAAGGAGCATACGGGTCATTCACAAGACTTCCATAACATCCATTAATCACGTGTAAGTATGTCTAACACTTCTCGATTCAGTTTTACATCGTTTATAGCCTAGAAATCAAACCGTCGTAACTACGGTTTGACTTTGTGATAAATCACAATCGGTCCAGAGATTTGTCGAATCGAAAGTCATTAAAAGTTGGTATTTATATGGTTATTAAACCCCTAAAAGGTCACTCACTGATTTGAACCCTAACCATGTCGTTTGTCGAGTCAAAGGCTTTCCGAAAAAGTCAACAGAAACCTTAATCGCATATTTAATGATACGGAAGGCGTGTAACCTGTTTTATCGGTCATATAACTTGAAAATAAGTATAATAACTTGTCTACGCTTGTTTGATTCGACAACTTTCTATTTAGAACCGATTCGGAGCCGAGAGACGCAAAAGTTTGACTTTTGCGTTGACCTCAGTTCTGACCCGATTTATATAGGTTTAGACATGCCTTAAAGTTCCATTAGGACCTAGTTACTTGTGTGTATAAGCCTCTGCGTTTATACCACTCGAATCCCTAATCATCCGATGTTTCCGTTAATCGCCTAAATATTGACCGTAATGCCCTTATGACCATCAAACGAGATTTTAGAAAATGTAAAAGTGCAAAAGTCTTTTGTACTGATTATTGAACATGTCTGCAAAATTTCACGTCAATCGGAAGTCTAGATTAGGAGTTATGCTTAATGGCGTATTTATAAACATGTTTATTAATTAAACGGCGCCATTAGCGTAAAGCCTGTCTAAACTCAGTTTTGACACCAAATCTTTCACCCAATGATGTTAAATAATATTTTAGGATTTTTAAAGATTTTTAATTATTTTTAGACTGATCATAAGCTTGGATTAGCGCCTTAATTCGGTAAATACCGAATATGCCCTTTTAGGCCATAAAACGAGTTTTACAAATCCAAATGGCGCCAATCCAATTGCTACTGATTCTAAATAATAATTATAGTATTTTGAGCCTGTTAAACTGACCTGGAAACCCAGAATCGTATTTTAAACCGTACGTCGCTTAAAACGACTTTATACGCGTATTTAACGCATAGTTTGGGTTTAAAACTATTTTAACATATAAGACTTATTACCAAATGTTATAACCTGTTAAAATAGGCCATTTTACTGATCAACTCAGACCCGGATCACAGGTGTCTAATTAAACCCTTTTATAATCTTTAAAATGACCAAAATACCCCTACGGGGCTTATTAAGAGATTAAACTCGTTTGGGGCGTCACGGGTGATATCCTACTGATATCACAACTTATTTAAGGCATGTTAACTTAGGAAACCTGTTTAGGACTATTACGGATACCCGTTACGCTTCATGCGCGTTCGGTTCGGTTTATGTAACTAGTTTACATAAATTAGCCGAAACAGGTCAAACCTTATCGGTTTTATCTCAAAATCCAGAATGTGTATCACATACCCATATTAAGCAAGTCTTCAAACTTTTCGGGTCTAAATCACATTCTATCCGGTCTTCGCTTAATCGTGCGTACGAACCGTATCTTTAAAACTAACCGGTCTAAGCGCAAGCTTAACTAAAGACCCGTTAGTATTCTAATAGGTTATTATAAACCTTCGTTCCAGATTAGGAGAACCAGTAAAAGATATTTGCACTCGCTGATTTTGAACTATACTTACTCAGGTAAATACTTTTAACTTATTTTCCCTATACGGGCTTGGGGTACGGTATATAAAATACCGTTTGGTCGGGACGTTGAATCTTTGATTGAATAAATGATAATGAAAGTATTGAGACGTCTCGTTTAATATTGTTTTGTTTACTTAAAGCCTTTGGGGGGTTAATGACCGTGTCCCGGATATCCCTGGCATCATTTTACGAAATGGCCACGACCTTAGCACTCAGGTGTAGGCGTACACCTGTTAGTGTCTCATAAATAAAGTGGTGTGTTAATTGATCTTTAACCCGGCTCGACCCGGGCTACTGAACGCATAAGGAACATGTAAATCCATACAAGTATTATATATTTAAATAATTATCCCAAGTTATAAAAATATTATTTGTGCCTTGCGCCTTAAATGCATTTTCTTAAACTCTTTTCAAAATGAGTCGGTTGATTGTATTTACCAGTGTAAACTGACGTATTTTCTTAAAAGGTTAAGTGCAGGTACTACGCGAAATAGGCTGGCTTGTCTCCTAGCATCCACATTAAGTCTCGCCAACTTGGATGTCATAACTGTTGAACATTTGTTTCCTTTTTATTTGGATCTACCTGTGGATTATATTCGACTAATTGTGATACTTAATATTACAATATCGTATGGTTGAATTAAATCTATACTTTGCTTCCGCTGTGCATTATTATATTGTGTTGTTTGACTATTTCGTTGCCAACCACGTCACGATACTCCCCCACCGGGCCCACCGGTGACACGTGGAAATTCGGGGTGTGACATACAAAGATGAAATTAACAAACGAAAATAGTAGCCCTTCCTCTAGTGAGATCTTGGTTATGTTTATCCGATTCGGCAACATAACCTCATGTGACCCGCCTTTTCTTCAACGGGTCGTAAAGACTCTTGGATGCAAAGAACCTTCCGTAATCACATCGATACCCGATACCCACGTCTAGTTCCGGGTTATCGGGAGTCCATTTATCGTTTATTGCGTCATAGGTTCCAATTGAATACCAATCCTTACGATGTCCCTCCCAACTTTCTTTAATAACGTGTTTTAAACCCGGCCCATACGTGGCCATATCAAGGACACTATCGTTGGTTAATGACACCGGATAAAAGTCGACACATTCCCACATATTGGTATTGGGAACCGAAGGCAATGGCTCATCCAACAACTTGTAATTCGTGAAATCATCGGTATGGTAAACAAATACAAGTCCTGTTTTGTTTTGTTCAGATCCCATGATCATATTGTGTTTTCCATCGGGACCCTTCCAAACAGTTGAGGGGTCTCGATAGTCTTTAAACCCAATCCCTGGTGGAGTGTAAAGGATTGGGTTGCCGTCATATTTGACCCACTCTACAAGAAGTGGGTCAGATATGTTGACTGGTACCGCTTTGCGTTGAAACTGGGAATAAATACCCCCTTTATTTCTTTATTAATTCCTTCCTTTATTAATATATAGGAGAATTCCTAGAATTATATAACATACTCAAATGGTGTTACTTTATTCCAATATCCTTTATGATTATTTATTAACAATATCGGTTATGCAATTATATTCACTTACTAGTATTAAGCCCTGCGTTGCAACGGTTATCGTAAAACTGTATCAAGTAGTAGCAATACTATACCATTGTCAGCGACTACCAACACGGAAAAGCTCGTAAAAACAAAATAAATAAAAACGGGGAAAAAATAACACCGAGCGAAAAGCAGACGTAAAATCTTTGAATCACGCATGCTCGTTGCTGAGAAATTAAACCGAAACGTAAAACATAGAAAAAAATAACTAAGTCCATCCAGGACCCGCTTGTTGGACGAACTTGTCAAACGCAGAAAAATAGATGTGACGTGACGGGGCAGTCACACGGGAAAAAAATATACGAAAAATGTTGAACCCCACACGCATGTTGCGGTGCGTTAACTCACAAAATTAAAAACGAAACGAAAAACTTGGGAAAGATGAAAAGTATGGTGGACCAAAACTGAAAATAAAAAAGAGTTGTGATTAAATCGCAAAAGATGAAAAACTTTGAGTTAAAAGTAAAAAAAACAAAGGGTCTAAATTGCAAAATTGAAGTTATTTATTAATTTTAGATAAAGATAAGGATAAAAATAAGTGATATCTATATATTGGTTATTAATTAAAATTAATATTAAAATAAATTTATTAAACAAATATAAATAAAATTTATGAGATTGAAGGAGAGAATACCATGTGTCATTATTTGTAGTCTTTTATTATAAGTTAGATTGCAGAATTCTTTAACTGATAGACGGTCACTGGTTAGGCTACTCACTATGGGATGAGGGTAGTACTTGGAGGATGACCCTCTACCTCAGCGCCATGTCATAGTCCTTGGAGGATGCCCCTCCAATGATGGAACCAATGAAATGGTTGATGACCCTACCCCACCGTTTAATTATTTTTTTTTCTTGAAGATTCAACATGTTTTTTAACATTTAAAAATTCAACATGTTTTAAAAAAATATAACTTAAAATCCAATGTCCCTTCAACTTTTTTTAGCTCAGTAAAAAAGGCCCCATATCTCATCCAACATAAGCCCAGCCCACTTATGACTAGTATATAACAGCTGTAACAAAATTAGGTTATAACACTACCAAATGATTGACTATTTTTTTAATGGTTAACGAATCCTACAAATGTCCTACTGGCGAAATTCACCACATTAGGATACACTCGCCCTTCAAACCGGGGAAAACCCTCACCCAGGGCCGAAGCCGTGAACACTCGCCCGAAGGCACGACAGTACGATGAGGTAAAAACCGCTCAGTTCAATGATCGAACTAGCGATCTTCACCACATTAGGATATACTCGCCTTTCGAACCGGGGAAAACCCTCACCTAGGGCCGAAGCTCGTGAACACTCGCCCGAAGGCACGACAATGCGATGAGGTAAAGCCCGCTCAGTTCAATGATCGAACTAGCGATCGCCGCCTACTCGCCTGGTCTCCCATCATCATCAGGTGCCGCAAAAACTAAATGCTGGAGGCAGGAATTGAACCTGTGTCACTTGAAACACCAGTTCTCTCATTTACCATTCCACCACTAGCTCATTGGCCAAATGAATGATGAATGACTATTACTTACATACACAAACCGTTGCAAATGCGTGGGTTAGGTTGTAGTTGTTGGAACTAATCTTGTCAACACTCAAAAGTTAAGGATTTAAATGGTTTATATTTTTTGTATTTTATTTTAATAGGAACATTTAGGATTTAGATACATTAGTTTTATATTATTTGGTTTCCTTATATGAGTAGGTTACTTGTTCTCCAAGGAGGTGGTATAATATAAATAGATATTATATGTTTAGGGTTTATTCACCTTCAATTTTAATTAAAGAGCTTTTCTTGTTAAATATTTTGTTTGATTATATTGAAGAAAACCCGATTTCCAACATTTGGTATCAGATCGGTTCGTCAATTTGGGAAGCTTCTTATCATCAAGCAAGTATGGCTCAACCGAGTAATCGAGCATAAAATGTGAATTAAAAGGAAGGAAAAAAGGTTGTTGTGATCAAGAAGGTAGGCACAAGAAGGTTTGTTGATCAAACGGAAACAGTAGGTTTTAGTGATCGAGGTTATGATTAACAACATGAAGACCTTAGCAATCAAGGAGTAGTTATTGCAGACTTGATCAAAGGAGAAAACCTAGGTGTAGTGCTGTGTTAGATCGGATCAACAGCAGACTTCAAAGGTGGTGAAGTAGCGGGATTGATCAAGGTGAAATAGAAAGGATGTTGCCCTGTTTGTGGTTGATGGTTCAAGTGTTTGGACAAGTTTTAAGGAGTCGGAAAATCGAAAAAGAGGGGGTACGGTGGTCTGTTGGCTACAACAAAGGTATGATGAAAGCGAACACAAGAGACCGAGTATTAAGGTGGAAGAACTTCAGGTCTTACTTGGTATAACAAGATTATGGTGGGTGATTGTTGGAACTAATCATGTCGATACTCAAAAATAGGAGAATTTAAACGGTTTATTTTTATTTGTACTTTATTTTAGTAGGAACATTCAGGATTTATAATAGTTTTATATTATTTGGTTTCCATATACAAGTATGTTGTTCTCCAATGGGGTTGTTTAGTATTAATAGAGATTATATGTTTAGAGTTTTTCTTATTAAATCTATTGTTTGATTATATTGAAAAATTAATGTCTGATTTCTAATACTAGTCACTATTTTTCTATGCTCGGGTCAGGTCAATTCACATAATAAAAATACAAGATTATTAGAAATGAAAAAATAAGTACTTTCTAAAATTGTTTCTTACGGGCTTTCATTTTTTAAAAACGGTCAACTACATCTTTAATCGAAATGGTCATAAAAAGTATTTTTTTATATAAAAAATGCAAGAATCATTTGTATAAGCATCACCTATAAGATGACGATTGGGGATGTTAGTGGTGACAAAGTTCTTTATTCCTGTGAGTTTCACTTGGCTGACAGGAGGGAGTAGAGACTTACAACTTGCAAGTTTGGTTGATGTGCAAAAAAATTAGAAAATTAGATTTAATAATATGGGGAATTTGGTTAATGTTATAGGCATATTTAAGTTGTGGGTAATTAGACCTAGGTTAAAGGTAGTTGTAACTAGACTTGTTTTCTTCAAAGCAATCTCAATAAGAAAACAATGTTTATGCTTACTATGTTGACAATGCACGGATTGTACAAATCAAGTATTAGGTCAGAACCAGAATTGGGTAAGGCCCAATCGGGTACAAATGGGACTTGATTTTCCAAGGAACCGGGTAGGAACCGAACCTGGCTTCTACATGTATAGATGGGTACCTGATTTGCCCGTGTAGGTCGGGTCGCGTCTGGGTCCTACCTGGAAACCGGGTATTCTTTAAAAAAGGTTTTTAAACATTAGAACTGGTAATATGTATGCTTTTTTCCTGTTGGAACCGTTTTTAAAAAAAATTTAACCCTCCCAATCGGGTATAGATAGGTATTAAGTTTCGTTTTTTATAAAGAAAATATCACGTAAGAAAACAAATAAAACATTTTCTATTTATTGTTAATACTTCACAAACAAATGAAAACACTTTCATCAATGTTCAAGGGTTGTCTTGTCTTATATACGATCCACTGCATCCAAATGATCTTTTAGACAAATGAGTATCGCCATTGACTCGGGAGTGAGTCTTGTTCTTTGTAACGCCAATACCTTGCCAGTAAGAGAAAAAATTGATTATGAAACTACCATAGAAGCTTAGACAGTTAGTAAATCACAGGCCATGGAGGATAGAATCGGAAATTCGGTTTCCTTCCCTTTCCACCAAGCCAAAATTTCCAAGTTGTAATAATCTTCGGTAGACATAGTCCATACAAAATCCGATGCACTATACCTACCAAGATCACTTGTTGTGGTGTCACCCTTTGACGTTTTGCCGACACATCCCGGACAACATTCAACATAGTTCTAGTTGGGTCCCGTATCGAGTTACCACTAGTATGTGAGCTTCATTCATGAAACACGTTTATGTTTGTGGTCAACCCATATTTAATATTATTCCAACTTGATTACAAAAGCGGACCAATTTCATATTCTTTCGAAAGACTATCATGAAAAACTTTTAAAGTCCCAGCTTAGGTTAAAGCACTTTCAAACACATGACAAGTTAAATTCCAACGACTAGGTACGTCCCAGTTAGGATCTAAATATTTGGCAACGACATCGTCAGAAATTTTTGATATTTTTGTTTTTTCCACTTTTAAAACATTGTTCTAAAAGCTCTTATAAATTCACCAATAAGTTAATTTGTAATTTAAATGTTGTTATTAAATTATCTATATTTTTAATTAAATTTGTGGCGTTTGTGGAGATGGGAAACTTTCAAACACAATTGTACACTTCATCATTTGTGTTAGAATCTGAGTTTCATATGATTGTGTTTTTGTTTGAGAATTATGAATATGAATGAGTAATTGCAGAGGAATTAAAATGGAAACAAACTTTCAACACACAATCAAATGGAAGAATTGCTTTCAACACACATGTTTGCCATGAAATCGAATGATTATATTTATTACAATGATTCAATTACACTTTGCGTGCATGCATTACAATCTCCCCCTCAGCCTGAGCTCACACTGGTTTGTTCGTACAGAATGACTTGTGAAGAAAAAGCTAATAGAACAGTAAAGGGTACTGTTCTATTTATAGTGCAGAACAAACCACAGAAGCATCTTTGCTGACGTCACCATGAAAGTGACATCTAACCTCCTAACAACCTACAACCACTGATCTATACAAGCACTGTTATCTAACCACTGATTACAATACATTACAAATAACTAAACTAACTTACTACTTCTCATTCCACTGTTGTGACTCCAGCAGTACTTTATATCTTCAGCAGTGCTTGACCCATATCAGTAGATTAAGCATCAGTGCTTAGCCTTCAACAATCTTTAATAGTCTTTAGCAGTTGTTTGAAGATCAGCAGTTGTTGTAAATGAATAGTGGATGGAGGTCATCAGATGTTAGGGCCACTTCCAAGGGGAAAGGTTGATGCAAACATCTGCTTATTCTGAATCCACTGATATGATCCAGTTTTAGCTTTAATCAACTGTTCCTTTGTAGGGTTCAATCCCAACAATCTCCCCCTGGAACAAATGATGCCAAAACCCTTCATTATTCTTGGATTTTTATTGCCTCATCAAATATTCCCTAACTTGGCCTTTGAATTGTAATTCAAAGTCCATGGAACTTGTGTCATCCTCATCCCTGCACAGTGGAAGCTCAAGGAGATCTTGTAGATCTTCAACACCCAGGCCCAGTGCTTGTTCCCTTGATATGTGCTTCACTTCACCATTGGATTTGAGCAGAGTCAACACATGGATCTGTTTATCAGATTTCCACTTTAGCTTTTTTGAATCCAATGGGTTTCTTGGGAGAGTTTTTGTTGTTGATGAGGTTGGAGATTGTGGCCTGGTGATGACTGGTTGAGCAGTGTTTGTAGTTTTTGCCAATTCAGGATTTTCTGCTATCATCTGCTAAAGGACCATTTTTATAATGTAATCCCCTTGTGCTATATCTCCTGCTGTTTCTGCATCCATCTGCTTTTGTTTTCTTCTTTGATAAAGAATGGCAGCAGGTAGAGTAGTGGATCTCCTGATTTGTAGCTTTTGTGGTTTGGTTGGAACCACTGCTTCAAGATAATCAGGCTTTTGAGGAATTTTTGGATTTTTCTTTCTCAACTCTTCCAACTTTTTATAAGAGGCTATAACCTTATCTTCTGACCATCTTGTCACCTGATTCCTTGACCCAAAATCAGCTGTGATAAGCTCTTCTTTCATTCTCTTCAGCCTTAAAACCCTTTCAGGTAAATTTTTCTTGTATTTAGACCAAACAAGAGGAGTGTGCTTTACTTTATCATTGTTCATCTTTTGCACTCTTTCTAACTCCTCTTTAAGCTCAGTTATTCTCCATTCTTTATATTGAGCTCTATCTGCCTTGTATTTCTTGAATGCCATGATGTGATCAATGTAATCTTTTCTCAGGCTTTCATCATCTCTTTCTGAAAGTTTCTGATAGAGATCTTTTGAAAACTGCTCCAAAGTTCTAACTTGAGTGAGCAGGTATTGGAAGTATCTTTGAATCTCTTTGTCAGATTTTCCCTTTGTATTTCTTTTAGAGATATCCTCTGCCTGTTAAGCCTTTAGCTTCAAATATTCTTCTATGTTGTTAGGCCTAGGATAACCTTGAAGAGATGGTAAACTCCTTTTTGCAGGGTCATCTTCTGAGTAGAAGGATTTTATCTCCTCTCTAACTGCTGGAAGATCTAATGGGTACTGGACTCCTACAGGAGTAATGGCAGTGTTTGGATTAATAGCTGATACTGAAGAGATTGGAACAGGGTTTGGAATGGTAGAAAGGGTCAGTGGTTGTGAAGATGTTGGAGGTGGTGAAGAATCATCTTCTAGTATTATCCTTCTCCTTTTGGGTTTAGGAGAGGTTAGTGGTGTTTTGGTGGGTTGAGTGGTGGTGATTTGAGTGGTAGGAGGCTGACTAATAGCTGTTGAAACAACTGGTGTTTCAACCACTGTTGTCATTACAACAGATGATGTGTCACCTGATGTCTTCTGCTTTTTAGCAGGTGGTGTTTGTGATGGTGGTTTTTGTGGTAGTGATGATATTTTTGGAGTGGCAGTGGATGGTATGGTGAGGGCAGTGGTTGATGTATGTGTTGAAGTGGTATTGATGGCAAGTGTTGGGTTAACATCTGTTGAAACCACTGAAGTACCAACAACTATTGATACAATAGGTGTTTTAACATTTGATGGTTTGGAGGTTTGATGTCTGGAGTTTTTGGGAGTTTGGGGAGTATGTTTTGTGATTCTGGAAGGTGTGGATTTGGGTTGCCTAACTTTTCTAGTGGGCTGTCTTCTTTTGGGCTTAGGATTTTCTTCTTGATCATCCTTGGGCTCAGAAGTACCCTGTTCTTCCATTTCCATTAAAACTTTCTTCTCCTGCTCAAACCTTGATTTGCCCTTTGCCTCCATATCCTTTTTCAGCCTTGCTTTTTCATCAGCAAAGGCATTTAAGGTTACATCAACCTTTTTGGAACAATCTGGCCTAGGGATTTCAGCAACCAAACTATATTTTGCATCTGGTTCTATGTATAGACCATCTTCCCATCCCTTCTTCTTTTTCTCCCCCTTTTTTGGCATCATTTGGAGGATTATCAACAAAAAATATTGTAGGAGGAGCAGTGCCAGCGGTTTGCAGCAAATAGGCCTTAATTGCCTTGATGTCTGCTTGTGTATCTTTAAACCTAGCTTCCATCAAAATTTCTGATCTTTTGAACTTGAACTTCATGTTGTTGATCAGCATATTCTCTTTGTTTGTGAAGCATAGATTGAAATAAACTCCAAAGCTCAGTGGGAGTAGGAGCAGATGATGGAGCAGTTGTTGCAGCTGGTGCAGCAGTGGGTGGTGCCTTTTGTGCTTGTAACAACTGCTGCAACATTGTTTTGATCTCTGCAACAGTTGTGTCAATCTTATCAACCCTCTCCGTCAATTCACTATACATTAAACCATCACCCAAGTTAATGGGATCATCTGATTTCCCACCAGTGGTGGTTGTATTAGTGGTTGACTTAGGGAAAGAATCCCAAAAATCATCCACTGATGCCTCTTTTTCTTGGTACTGGGGACTTCTTTCTTCAGGAAGGGTAACCTTTTTAAGTGTACCAGTAAAAACTGGAAACACTCTGGTTCCCAAGGAAGAAATTTCCTTCAAGGGAGTCTCACTTATGAAACTACTGTCCAAGTGTAAACCAGTGGGTTCAACACTTGTAGTAGCTGCTCCACTTAAACTACTGACAGGAAGTACTTGTAATTCCTGCAGTGTAACCTCCTCAACTATTGGTGGGTTAACAGAGATTGAGACACCAGACTCAGTCACTTGTTGTGGCATATTCTCAGTGATGGGTGATTGAGAAGAACTGATTTGTGTCCGGGCTAAATCAACTGCATCCAATAGAGGTAATATGGTTGGTGGAATTTGTGTAGTGAGGATAGCGGTGGAAAGAGAATTTGCCCCGGGAGGTGGGCTGTGGATGATGGAATCAAGTGATTCCAGAGCATCATAACGTGGTGTCCCTGTGTTTACAACCTGATCTTTTTGAGAAGATGTAGGAGGAGTTTTAGGCTCAGGTTGAGATCTTTCTTCCAACTGTTGTGAGGAAGTAGCAGCAGTGGTTTCTTGTGACTTTTGTGTTATCACTGGTAGTTGCTCTGGGATCTCATCTTCCAGAGTTACCTTTTTTGTAGGTTTGGGGGGCTTTTGGGATTTTTTTCTGTTTTGGTCTTTTGGTGGTTTTAGGTGTGGGTTTCACAGTAGTGGTTTTGCTGCTGTGATCACCTTGAGCAGTGGGCTCAACAACAGGTGCCTGAGGAGCAGTGGTTGCTGCTAAAGTCTGCTCAGGAACCTCTGCTTGTGTTTTTGAATTTTTTGACAGCCTTGTAAATGTTTCAGAAGTTAGGCTGTTTATTTGACAATGTTCTCCTTGGATAAGCACATGAGCATTATCCTTTGAAAATAGTAGCTCAAAAACCTTGGAAATAGTAAAAATGATTTTTTATTAACATTTTTAACCAGATCATTGAAGATCTCCTGGGAGTAGTTGAAATTTTCCTCATTCAGTATAGCATAACCCATGTAGTGAATCTTCAATGGTATTCCATTGAAAGCAGTGGTTTTGTTGGACACACACATAAGGAGGGTATGAAATAAAAACCTTGTGGCAGGAGGAAAACAGCCCTTTTGTGAAGTATCTTTTTTCATCTCCTCTTCATACCCTCTCTTAAGAAAATCAGTTTGATACTCTGTTTTGGGAAAAGAGGTTTTACCTTGAAGATCATCGAGTTCAAAGACTTCCGAGATGGTTTGTGGTGTTATTGTAACTAGAACTCTCTTTATCGAAGAATTAATGGCTAAGGGCTTTTTATCCTTAGATTCAAGTTTAGCATTTTTCCAAAATTCTTGCTGGGTTTCTTGGTAAATTGTAGCATCATAGGTCAACAAAGTTTTGTACTTTGAAGACGAAAGAGCGTCAATGACGGAGTCGAAGGTTGTGGTATGACTTGGTTTTTCAAGGAGACCCAAGTAATTATGAGAAGTTTTGTATGGAAGAGCCATGGAGATTTTAGTGTGATTGCGAGAGGAAGAAGACGGTGAGTGATTTGAGAGAAATGAAGAGAAATGGATGGTAACTGCTTTGAGAAAGGAATTTTGAATTCGATTCGACAGTGAAAACCCTGTTTAGGGTTTTGATCAGGGTTTTATAAAGGGAAAAAGTGAATGCTGATGTGGCAGCGGTTACAAAAGATCTGTCAGCCAAGTACTGCCTACGTGACAACCTCTGATGAATTAATGAATGACAGTTGTTAGGGAACCACTGATGGAACAATATCAGTGGTTTGCAACGGTAACAATGAAAACAGTGGCTGATTTTTAACTATTAGTGGATAGCCTATCAGTGGATTAAAACACTGATTTTGAACAACAGTGATTAACAAGGAAATGAGAGAACAGAGGTTGACTTTCAGCAGTGGACTACTTTTAGCAGAATAGATGTTTGAACCAAAAACATTGGTTATGGCAGACTTTTAAGGATTAATGAAAATTTTCATTTTTAGCTATTTTTAAGGATGGATTTTTGATTTTCTGAAAACATTTTAATGCTTTTATTCATAGAAAAACAAGATTTTGCTTGTTATTCCATGTTCAGCATGCCAATCCTAGAGATCAAGCTTTCAAAGGTAGATGTGTCTAATGCTTTTGTTAGCACATCTGCCAGCTGATCCTTAGTTGGAACATGATGCCGAGAAATCAAACATTTTTCATAGCAATCCCTCACAAAGTGATGTTTGATATCCATGTGCTAGGTGGTTGAATAGGAGACTGGATTTTTGATGATATTTTATGCTGCCTGACTGTCCAACATAAGAGGTGTCTTTAAGGCAGTGATACCAAAATCCAGCAATTGATTTTGAAGCAATAACAGTTGGGCTGTACAGCTTGCAGCAGCTATATACTCTGCCTCAGCAGTGGATGTGGAAACAGTTGCTTGCTTTTTGCTTTACCAAGATACTAAGCAATTGCCTAGGAATTGGCACCCTCCTGAAGTGGACTTCCTTGTTGTGTTGCATCCAGCAAAGTCACTATCTGAGAAACCTGAAAGCTTGATATTTCCATCAGCTGGATACCAGATACCAAGTGTGGGAGCACCTTTTAGGTATCTGAATATCCTTTTTACAGCAATAAGGTTTGACTTTCTAGGGGCTGATTGGGATCTTGCACAAACACATGTTGCAAACATGATGTCTGGCCTACATGCAGTTAGGTACAATAAAGACCCAATCATGCTTCTATAAAGAGTTTGATCAACCAAATCATCCTTTTCATCAGACATGACTACTTTATTGGTTGCTATGGGTGTACTACATGGTTTGCAATCATCCATCTCAAATTAAGTTCTTTGGCATATTTTCCTTGATGGATGAAAGTTCCATTTTGCAGTTGCCTTACTTGGAGACCAAGAAAGCACTGGAGTTCACCCATTGCACTCATCTCAAACTCAGCTGTCATGAGTTGTCTGAACTCTTGACACATTTTAGAACATGTGCTTCCAAAAATGATGCCATCCACATAAATCTGGACAATCATCAAGTCTTTCCCTCTCCATTTTAAAAATAATGTTTTATCAATTTTACCTCTTGTGAACCCAATGGAAAGTAGAAAGGTGGAAATAGTTTCATACCAGGCTCTAGGTGCTCGTTTCAGGCCATACAAAGCTTTATTTAGCTTGTAGACATGATTTGGATTAAATGGATCCTCAAAGCCTGGAGGTTGACAAACATATACCTCTTCTTGAATTTTACCATCGAGGAAGGCACATTTAATATCCATTTGATACACCTTTATGTTGTGGTTGACAGCAAAGGCCAAGAACAGTCTGATAGCTTCCAATCTTGCTACAGGGGCAAAAGTTTCATCATAGTCAATGCCCTCTTCCTGTCTGAAACCTTGAACCACTAGCCTTGCTTTATTCTTGACAACAATAACCCTTTCATCAGTTTTAT
Source organism: Helianthus tuberosus (assembly GCA_030545235.1). NCBI lineage: Eukaryota > Viridiplantae > Streptophyta > Magnoliopsida > Asterales > Asteraceae > Helianthus > Helianthus tuberosus. The sequence continues at coordinate 6,319 of JARYGA010037763.1, read as the reverse complement.
TTTTAAAGACCCACTTTGTGCCAATAGGACTCACACCCTCTGGCAGTGATACAAGTTCCCATACTTGTTGTCTTTTAAACTGTTGGAGCTCCTCTTGCATGGCTTCTACCCAGCTGTTGTCTTTTAGTGCCTCTTGGTACTTGACTGGCTGATGGAGTGATAGGAAACCAGCAAAAAGACAGATGTTTTGGGATTGGCTTCTTATGAGCACCCATTCACTGATGTTGCCAATGATTTGGTAAGGTGGATGAGACTTCAAGAAGATTAACTCTCCTTTGTATGGAACAATGGCATTTAAGGGTGAGGGCTGCAGATGTGAATCATCTGAGCTAACCATTGATGCTGACTTTGATGATCCATCAGTGGCTTGAAATGGAGGTGGAGGAATAGGAGGAAGTGGTATGAAAACCTGCTGATTTTTATCCACTTTTTGGGGATTTTTATCAACAGTGCTTGAGGATGTGGAAGCAGGGGTTAATGGGCTACTTTGGTCAACAATTGTTGAGGTAGCAGTGGTTGAGCTTTGACAGCTATTTTGAACATCTGCTGCTCTACCATTTTATGCAGACTTTTGTTGTGGAATGATGACTTCATATCCATAGTCTGATGGAGGGATTTGAGATAGACATGCACTGTTAGTCTTGACAGAAACATTTTCAAAGGTAAATTTATCAAGATCAAAAAGTTCTGCAGGATTTGCAGGGATTTTCATTGAAGGAAGTTCATTGAACTTCACATTCAAAGTCTCTTCCACTATTTTGGTCCTTGTGTAAAACACTTTGTAGGCCTTAGCAGTGGTTGAGTATCCCAAATGATAACCACAATCAATTTTGGCTGCAAACTTTGAAATAGAATCTTTTAAGTTTAAAATGAAGCATGGGCAGTCAAAAACTTTGAAATATGAGATCAGTGGTTTTATTTTATACAGAAGTTCATAGGCAGTCTTTTAATGCCTGGGGTTGATTAAAACTATGTTCTGGACATAGCAAGCAGTGTTTACTGCCTCTGCCCAGAAAGTTAATGGTAAACATGAATCAGCAAGCATGGTTCTGGCAACCTCAATCAATGTCCTGTTCTTTCTCTCAACAACCCCATTTTGCTCTGGTGTCCTTGGAATGCTGTACTGCCTTACAATTCCTTTTGACACACAAAACTCATCCAACTCCCTATTTCTGACCTCTGTGCCATTGTCACTCCTGAAGACTTTTACTGGCAAGTCAAATTGCTTTTCAACCTGTGTAACAAATTCCTGCAAAATGCGTGCAGTCTCATCTTTGGAATGTAAGAAATAAGTCTATGTAAACCTAGAAAAGTCATCCACAATAACCAAACAATATCTTTTCTTTCTAAGACTCATGACTTTAACTGGGCCAAACAAATCCATGTGAAGCATTTGCAAGCACTTGGTTGTTTTGGACTCGTCAATGGACTTAAAAGAGCTTTTATGTTGTTTTCCTTTTAGGAAGGAAACACAATGCTCAGGACAGGTGAACAGTTTTGAGGAAGACCTCTTACTAACCCCTGTTTTGACAAAGCAATGATTGTCTTGAGATTTATGTGCCCCAATCTCCGGTGCCAAAGTTCTGTCTCTTTGTTAGAGGCAGCTGAGAACAGACAGGCATCAGTCCTGGGGCTCTCTTTTGACAAATCAACTACATAAACATTGCTACTTCTTTGAGCAACAAGTTGGGTTTTTCTATTTTTTATTATTTCTTCAATCTTTTTAACCATTTCTGGTCCAACAATCCTTAGTAAAGAATGAGCCAGAGCATTTGTGAGACACTAAGGAGGTTGAATTTTAGATTGTCTATTAGATTGACATTTTCAAACTTAACATTACCAGACTGAACTGTACCAGACCCCATCACCTTCCCTTTACTATTATTACCAAAAGATATATCACCCCCTCCATGAGTTTTGAATTCTTTGAGTAGGGCTCTACATCCTATCATGTGCCTGGAGCCTCCATTATTTACATACCAAAGACTATCTAAGCATGCAGAAGCTCCATGCACATCAAGTAAAAGGTTAGTTCATGAGGGTCTCCAAAGCCAATAAGTCTTTGGATGGGGTCTCAACAGTGTCTATGTTAAGGTCTGGAAGATGGACAGTGGTTAGATCAGGGGTTTGATTAACTTTTGCAGCTTGTTTCTCTAACCACTGTTGGGGGCCATTTCCAATCAATTCTTGATATCCATAGGGATTCCTATTCACTCTTGGTTTAGAGGGCCTTTTGTAGGCTTCATAGACATGTAGGACCCTAGGATATGGTGGTTGACCTTTACCTCTTCGGTATTGGTTAGCAGGGGGTGCATCAGTTACCTGAATATCTCTTTTAACAGAGGTTTGGTTCAGTTGTTTTGTAACAACTATTTGAACTGGCACAAACAGTGGTTGTTGTTTGACTTGTGGTTTTGATGAACTCATTGGTGTTTTTGACATGTACTATTCCTTTTTGACCTCAAAGGATTTCAGGTACACACACTGCTGAGTAGAATGGTTAGTTTTACCACAGATGGTGCAGCTCTGTGAAGGCACAATAGTACTTGTTTTGTTAAGATCATAAGCTTTTAAGTGAAAACAATCTTTGGTCAGGTGATTTTTCTTTTCACAAAACAGGTTTTTAATCTTTTCTCTTTTCTTCTTCTTTTCAGACTCCTTTGCAACAGAGTTTTGAACTACTGTTGTTATGTCCTTAAGAGGAATAACCTTGGCCTTAGGAGCTTTGACACCATCTATAGTTGTGAAGTCCATGGGTTTGAAGTTTTCAAGGATGTCACACTCATCAGACCATGTGGGTTTAAATTGGTATTTCTCAATCTCCTCAAAAGTTGAGGACCCCACAGATCTTTCCAAAGTGATCTTGTTACCAAGTTTATCAGTTATTTTAACCTCTTGGACATCCTTGTTTATGGGTATGATTTCAACAGTGGTTTGAACAGATTCATTTGCAGCAATGTTTTCAATTTCATTATGTTTTCTAAAACCTACACCAAATTTTACATTGCTTTTGATCTGTTTTCAAGCATAACTTCATAACCTTTGCAGGATTCCACTCACTTTTCACAAGTGATTTGGGTGGATTCCAACTCCTTTTTGCAGGCTTGATATTTTTCTATCCTAGTCTGGAGTTGTCCTTGGTTATGCTATGCTCTTGTTTGAGACTGCAGATTTCATTATCTTTTTCAGTCAATTTGATTTTTAGTTCTTTTAAAGACTTTTCAAATTGAACTTCATCATTTAACACTCTATCCTTAAGGTTTTCATTCACCTCTTTAATGTTAGCAAATGCTATGATGCATTTGTCTGAACACAGATTTTTAAGAACCTGAGGTGATACCTTAGCTGCAGCCATCATGGCACAATCAGAAACATGCTTTTCTCATCAGTCACCTTCTCTTCCTTTTCACCATGTTTGTTTTCTTCTTCTTCAGACCAGGGGTCAGACAGTGGTTCCAACAGGGGTTCTGAATTTTCTCCCAACAGTGTTTCACCAGCAACAGCTGTAACCACTGCTTCAGCAATTTTGTCCACTGTTTCATTACTTGATTGTCCTTCTTCAGCTTCCAGCCCCTCTGGTATTGTCTCCAATGCTACAAAACAGATATCATTACCAGAAACATTATTTTGAGTATAGAGTGAAAAATTTTCATCTCCTAGCTCTTCAGGTAAGCTGCTCCAGTCAACCAGTCCTTGGGTAAAGAAACTTTGTTGATCTGGTTGAACCACTGCTGGTGCAGCTTGTTGAGGTGCAACTTATTGAGGTGCATCTTTGCTGACGTCACCATGAAAGTGACATCTAACCTCCTAACAACCTACAACCACTGATCTATACAAGCACTGTTATCTAACCACTTATTACAATACAATACAATACAATACAATACAATACAATACAATACAATACAATACAATACAATACAATACAATACAATACAATACAATACAATACAATACAATACAATACAATACAATACAATACAATACAATACAATACAAATAACTAAACTAAACTACTGCTTCTCATTCCACTGTTGTGACTCCAGCAGTACTTTATATCTTCAGCAGTGCTTGACCCATATCAGTAGATTGAGCATCAGTGCTTAGCCTTCAACAGTCTTTAATAGTCTTTAGCAGTTGTTTGAAGATCAGCAGTTGTTGTAAACGAACAGTGGATGCAGGTCATCAGATGTTAGGGCCACTTCCAAGGGGAAAGGTAACTGGATCAGATAGCAAACATCTGCTTATTCTGAATCCACTGATCTGATCCAGTTTTGGCTTTAATCAACTGTTCCTTTGTAGGGTTCAATCCCAACAATTTGCCACGAATTGGGATCTATCCAATGAGGGGTGACACAAATGTATGATTTTGTTGAACTATATGGAGCGGACCAAACATCGCTGGTTAAGTTCACACAATTGTTTAATATTTCAAAAAAAAAAAAACAATTAAATCATTTTTTTTTGTTTTATTCCACAATTTTAAACAAGGACGTCTAAGTTTGTTACGACTTACGTGAATGTAACGAGGTTGAAGCGTCTCTCTAATCATTGATGTCAACTGACTGTTTTCTAAGTGGTTGAACGACAAAGCTTCTTGAATCACCAACTTCGTCATTCTATCCCGAAACGCATCGGGTCGTAACGAAATATAGCACCAATCACCACCAAATTTAGGTTGTCTGGCATCCGACGTTGAAGTTTCTTTTTATGCCTTGCAACATTTCCTTTGAATATGCTTATTCAAAGTAGTGTTTGAATTACTTTTTAACAAAGAGCCACAAAACTTGCAACGAGCATTCATTTCTATCGAATCCCAACTGCATCAAATTTCCTTGTTCCGATTATGTGGAATAGTCTGAACAACGAATGTGGTGGAGGAGGAACCGAAACCAAAGGATGATGTTGATTTGGATGCCATAACGAGTGTAGAAGAAAATGTAGAACGAGAGTAAACCTAGAGTATTTTTTTACCTTCTTTTAACTATTTATACTCATTGGTTGGGGGGGGGGGGGGGGTATATGGGAACGAGAACTGGGTAGCAACTGATTTTTAAAAAAAATATGAACTATCTCTGGATGCCACCGGGTAGGACCCGGAACCGGTTCCAGGTCGGTCCGCTGTATCGGATCTGGAACCGGGTATTTTGTTCTATGCACGGAATTGGAATGCATTTGGCCCACATTGTCGAAGTGATTTCAGTATGTACTTCTCAAAACCTTAATCTATGATTCTCTGGGTTAATTACTTTCATTTTTATCATTCAGTTTGTGAAACATTTAAATAATTACATTAATCTGGCCGTATAATTAAACTTATTTACATATTTATAAACATACGGATCCATTCATGTGAACTTGCTTATGTAGACTCATTTACACAAAACAAATTATTATAGACTTATCTAAATAAGTCTGTTCACACAAACCTACTTGTAAATTTGTTTAGTGTGTTTATACCTACCTTGGCTGGAAATTTGAATATTCTATTTATCTCTTTAAAACCTCATATCAAGTTAAATACGAACTCAAACGTTTGAAATTTCTTCCATTAAGTATGATACTATTGTTACTTTATTCTGATTGTCATTTTCCTCGATAAATCCAGTGAATATTCATTACATGGTTTTTGTCTATGTCCTATCTTTCTTTTTATCTTATTTGGTCAATAGTTTACCATTTCAATTAATCGTAGAATTAATTAACACTATATTCCAACGGCCTACCTTAAGTTGTTAAGTTATTTTATTAATTATTAAGATTAAGATTAAGATGGCCCTATGTTATTTTATTATATTTTTCACATTTTTTACGACCAACTTGACACCCTTAGATAAGTTTTAGTTTATTTTTTTTCTTCAGATTCTTGCAATCGATTTGCAAACGAAATTATAATTCTAGTTTTTAGCTAATTCATTTTGCTTTCCAAGTTAATTTATTTTTATATACATTTTTTTGTGAGCAACATGCACATGCCATTTATTTTTAACTTCTTTTTACATTTTTACGACTAATTTGCGACGTGGAAGTTATTTTAAAGTTGTAAATTCTTTGTTTTTGTTTTTATATTTTTTTGCGATGGCAAATTAAATAATATATGATAGCCCTTAAAAGATCGCAACTATAGAGACAGATTTGGAACATTGTTATATTTATATTTTTTAGTTTTAACATATTTGATACCACTTTGCACCCAATATTTATAATTTTATATTGATTAATTAGTTTTAGTGTTTTCCCGACATTAATTTCTAACTGATTTGAGTTGAAATATCTATTGAAATTGTTTTGAATGAAGTTCTAAACTGCAATTGTGAAC
>JARYGA010037762.1:0-33431 GCA_030545235.1 Helianthus tuberosus | reverse complement strand
TTGCAGGATTCTGAACATTTCTGACAAGGTTTAGTGACCTCAACTATCTTTTCAACCTCGATAGTATTTTTCAACTTCAATGATTTTCTCAATTTCAACAATTTTTTCGACCTTGACGATTTTCTCAACTTCGACTATTTTTTCGACCTCAACAATTTTCTCTACCACTTTCTCCACTTCAACAATTTTTTCTATCATCTTTTCAATTCCTGGTTCAACATTTTGTTCTTCAGCTTTCATTTTTGTCTTTTCATCAGCTATTCTTATTGCTTCCAGCTCTCTCTTTAATCTGGCAATCTTCTTCTCATACAACATCTCAACTTTATCTGCAAAAAACAAATTAAAACTATCAGGATCTATACCTTTTTTAGTTTTATTAAGATATTCCTCTTCATCATCGGTATCAATATCACTTCCTAAATCTGGAAAAATCTGTATTCTTTTTAGACTAGATTTGACTTCATCTTCTTCCATAACTCTAGCAACAAGACCAGAACCAGGTGGGATGTATTTGTCCCAGCTAAAACCCTCTGCAACTTTTTCATCATCTTGATGAATAAGAAAAGCTTTCTTCTTTCCATCATCAATGACCCGTGCATGTGCAGTTTGTGATTGTTGAGCAATCTGATGGAACATTGATTTTTGATAATAATTGTTCTTTCCAGACTGATCTTGTCCTCCATCTGCTTCTTTGTTTTTGCACTCTCGCTTAAAATTCCCTTTTTCATGACAACGAAAACATGTAACTTTTGATTTGTCAAATCCTATCGGAGATTTAGACAATTCATTAAAGTCATCTCTTCCGGTGATTTGTTGAAACTTTTCTGCCCTTCGAACTGCACTGGCTAAACACCACTTGACGTCCATCAACTCAAGTTCTTCAGCATCAATTTGGTCATAATCCTCTTTGGTAAGCATCGGATTTCCAATTTTGCCAGCAATCAAACTTTCATATGATTCCAACATAGCAACGAGTGATGCCATGTGTTGCTTAGCAATTCCTGGAGACAGGTTTTGACCATTTTGAATGTTCAAAGTGACATTGCATTGAAGATTTGTTGAATTCTGTTGTTGAGGACTTGGTGTTGTAAAATTTGGATCAAAGCTTGAATATGAAGACGAAGATCCACCACTCTGTGTCACAGTACTACCCTTCGTTCCAGACGAACTATCAGCACTGAAACCAGTTTGAATCTTTTGGTTGGGAGTAACTTCAAATTTGTTTCCTCTGTAGTATAAACTGACATCTTGTTGAGCATTTGGATTCTTCATGATTGCCGTTTTCTGGATATCCAACTCGTGCTCTTCAATTTTCTGAATAAACTGTGCTAGATTCATATTTCCAGATTTTCTCATGTGTTTTAGGATCAACAAATAAGTTCCCCATTTCTGTTGCGGTAATGCATCAGATAGTTTATCAACCCATTCATCGTCATCTTTCTTTATGTCCAATCTTCCCATTTCCAAAACCAGATGACAATATCTATCAATGGTCAGTTTGGTTGTTTCATGATCAAAAGCTACAAACATGTCAAATGATTTCTTCAATAACGCCTTTTTGTTTTTAATCATATCTGCACTTCCTTTAAACTTCTGAATCAATGTCGTCCAAATTGATCTAGTAGTACCCTCATGTTGAAGTAAAACAAAGATATCTTCTTTAACAGCTTGTTGAAGAATGCTGATCATCATCTTTTCACTTGTATATTTCAATTTATCACTCTCTGAAAAGTCACAAAATGCTTTTTCAAGCCCGCGTTCATTTTTCGGTTTCTCATAATCTTTCTCTAACGCACACCATGCGTCAAACTTGTAAGCTTGCACCCAGTTTTCAAATCTATTTTGCCATCCTTTAAAATCTTCAATGTAAAGAGTTTCAGCAGCTGTAACTGGTGCAACTGGTGTAGCAAACGCATTGTAGAATTCCTCTTCCATGATTCAGTAATCTGTATCACAAAGTCAACACAGTTCAAACAACAATGAAAGTTCACATGAAATAAGAACTCAAACGAAATCACACACTGAAACGAAATCAGTTTGGTGCGAAATAAGGGTTTCAAACGAAAATGCTCTTTTCACACGAAATACCAATTTCAAACGAAATAAGAGCTTATTTCATACGAAATAAGGTCCAAGCAAATGATTTCGTGCGAAATAACACTCAAGATGTGATTTCGTACGAAATACCGATGTAATTTCGTGCGAAATTATGTTCCAGAAGGAGATTTCATGCGAAATTAGGTCTAAGAGGTAATTTCGTACGAAATATGGGTGCAATTTCGTGCGAAATTAAACTCAAACTGGTGATTTCGTGCGAAATTATGTGACAAGTTCACACGAAATATCCTATTTCGCGTGAAATACTGCTGACATCATCATGTTCGATCTGAATTTTGTCAAATTGACCAAGTTTTAAGCTGAATTAAGGTCCAATTTTTTCAAGGATTCATTAAAACATTGTTTCGCATGACATGTATGAAATTCAATCCATTTTGACCGTGAATTTTTGTTAATTTTGAGAAAGAAGGTGTAGAAAACAGATTTTCAAGCTGAAATTGGTAAGAACTCTTCCTCCTAAGCCCTGATACCAATTGTAGGATCGTTTTCAGACCCAAATGAGTCTATCAGAAGAGTTCTAATCAATTCAAGAGGCGGAAACTAATGAATTGACTTGAAAAACAGCTTGATTCACTTCTAATTGTCTTGTTTTATTGATATAACATGTTTTCAGATCAGTAGACACGTCGGCAGCACTTCGGTACCGGAAACATGAATGTTACAAATGATTTCGCAACAAGGCTATATATAGGGGTTGTGATTTCGCACGAAATTAACACAAGGTATTTCATGCGAAATTACCATGTGCAATTTCGTACGAAATTACCTATTTGCTATTTCGTGCGAAATTAACCAATCACTCTCTAACCCTGTTTTTCTCGAACTACGTGCCCTGATCTAACATTCTTATTACAAGACTCGATATAAGACGAAGTCGATAGACGTATGCACCAACATATTCTCGTACGAATAAATACACACCGGAATACGCCACCGATACTTGACAGAAATATACAAGGATAAGAATACGAATAGTAATACACCCATCCTTGGGGAATTATTCATGTACAAATACATAAGTGTGACGAGTTAGAATATATTATTTTAACCATTATTCCAAAATTTGGTAAATATAATTTAAGTTAAAATATTTATTATTTTGACAAATAATTATATAACTTGGAATAATATTGATGACACAAAGAAACGTTACTCAAAGACACTAATTGTAACACCCCGTGTTTCGAAAGTCAAAGTCAAAGTCAGGATTGAAGTCAAAGGAAGACAAGATTGCTAATTGCGATCTGTCAGTCCTTGCTCAACTCCTGTTTTAACTTCTTTGACTTGTAGATAATCTATTTATGTTGTCGCATTAGTTGTATTATGTGGAGTACTTGTTAATAATCGCATATTAATCGCATGTTTAATCGATTTATCGCTTATCGCTATCGCATTCGCAACTCGAATCATGTGTTCTGGATAGTGTTTTACGTGTGTGTGCTATTTATGTGTTACTTGGGCATGTTATGTTTATGTTGAGGTTTTAATCGTGTCACACCCCCAAAATCCACACACGGAGTATTACCGCTTGGAGGCGTGACTGACCAGGATCAAGTCACCAATCATATTGAACATATAGGTAATAAGTAAAAATAAATGTAATCCATCACAATACAATTGGTGTTCCATCAAAACATAGTATAAGTAGCGGAAGCATAGTATGAAAATCCAACACAAGTCTTAAGTTTAAAGAGTCATAAAGTTTTCATCAAAACATCCACAATCCGTGCCCACAACGACCGCGCCTCCGGTGCAAGCTCCATGTGTACCTAAGGTCCTGCAAGGCATGTAACAGAAAGTCAACAACAAAGTTGAGCGAGTTCACAGTTGGTTGTTCAGTTATAGTAATCGTATTGTAAACCGTATGTTCATTTAGTGAACCATGTTTCGTATGTATTTGTATCGCGACCCTCTAGGCATGTTGGCGAAGATTAGTGGGGGTTTCCCATGTTTTCTAGACTAGGTATATTTGTATCGCGGCCCTCCAGGCATGTGTGCGAAGTCTAGTATTCGTATCGCGGCCATTCCAGGCATGTGTGCGAAGTTAAGTATTAGTGTTAGTATCGCGGCCATTCCAGGGGTGTGAGCGAAGAGTAGTATTTGTATCACTAGTCTAGCAGTATCTACAAGTAACCTGCCTCTCCCGAGGTCAGTGGTACGTAATTCAAGTATTAATGTGTGTACAAGTAATCATCCAAACCCATTCCCAACCCCGGGAATCCCATGCCTTGGTAAGAGTGTGAACTCACCTTGGTTTGCTCGGTATGCTAAGTTAAGTGCTCAAAAGAAATCAGTCAAGTCCTATAGTGTGCACGTAGACTCAATCAGTACATGTTTGTAACGTTTCGCATGCAATCAATATCACAGAGTGTGTTTGGCAGCTAACATCATGCGTTACACAGCAGTTAGTCTCACGCATATAGTTCATGTCTCACATATCCGTCTTTCACAGTCTATGCAAACACAGTTATTCTTTAATATACTGAACAGGGTTAACAAATTTAACACAGTTAGCAACTTAACAGGATTTGATGCATAACAGAAATGACAATCAACACTGTTAATTAACTAACAGAATTAACCAACAGGATTAACCAGAGTTACCCACTTATCAAAGTGTCATACATGAATCTAACATTGAATAAGGTTAACTGAGTTAGTAATCTTAACTTAATTAATAGACTAAACATAATTACATACTTAACAGAGTTAATATGTAACAGAATAAGTTAACCGAGGTTACTGAATTAACAGGGTTAATAGGTTATATGCTTAGCAGAAGACTCTCCACGAAATCACATGTGACAAATACAGACTTTGGCGAAATCACTTGGGATGAAAACACTTTGGGCGAAAACCCTTATGCGACGAAAACACCTGTTTTCGTTGATTTCAAGTGTGACGAAAACACACAAGTGTTTTCGTCCAATGCTGTGATTTCGTTGGCTAAACATCATCTTCATCAACAGTTACATAAATCAATTCATGACATCAGTTCGTGGATCATTGTTCTATCATACCGAATCATAGCGACTTTACCCAGGTGATATATGATTACATAACCATCAAGAAAATCTCAACATAACAACAATACACAAAAAAATCTAATTATTTATTCAATCATGGCCGACAACTTTAACCACCTCATGAGATTATTGGATCAATTAGTTTGGGTGGGCTTTGACTAATGTTAGGTTGAATCACATGCAAACCATAGGATATGTACAATCTGTGAACTCATGTGCACTTATAAAATCATGTGCAACTTCAGAGGAAAATAAATATTCACCATCATTATGTCTAGCATGCACCCTAAATTATAACATACCACATGTGATTTAGATAGCAATAGAGATGAGTTCGGTGGTGTACAGATCTAGATACTCACAAATACCAAAACAAGCAGCAACACGTTTACACAATTTCCAATTACCCAAACCGTCAGAACCTTATATCGATATCAAGGTTTACATAACGCATAAAATCATTCCATCGCTAGGTCCATCACAGTTACGAACATGTTTACAGTATAAGCATACGTTAAGAATAAAAACAAACTTAAACAAGTAGATTACTAACCGAACTCAGAGAGATCAAACAAGAGAGATCTGATTTCGAGCAAGGTGAAGGCAGCCGTCGGGTTCAAAGGAAACGAGAGAGAGAGAGACGATTAGGGTTTGCCAGTTACAGACTTCGTGTGAAGGTTATGAATAAAACCCTATATCTAAACGCTACTGGGCCAAAGCCCAGTTTGATTTCGTTGGCCTCTTGTTGGACGAAAACACATGAGGTGTTTTTGTGGGTGGGGTGTTTGGCCAAGATCCATGATAAACAGCTCAACATTAATACAAAATAGATTATTATTAACTTACACTCACTTATAACGAACACCAATTATATAAAGCACACTTAATACACACCATCTATCACATATCGGTTACAATACGATTTAACATATTACAACGTGTACAGTTGTGGAACAAACCAGTCGTGTAAACAAACAATCTAAACAATTAACGTGAAATAATGCGAAGATGGAAATCTTGGAAACTCGAGTTGTCACATTATCCTCAACTTGAAAGAAATTTCATCCCGAAATTTAGTACGTGGTTACTGAGGAAGCTAGTTGTGTTGTGTTGTTTACTGGTTTTCCTGGGGTGTCATATCATCCCCCCGTTGATTTGGAATTTCGTCCCGAAATTCTGTAGTAGCTTCAGCCTCAGTAGTGGTTGCACTGTTTCCGAACAACTGGGGATACTTGAGTTTCATTTGATCTTCTCGTTCCCAGGTGAACTCTGGGCCACGACGGGAGTTCTAACGAACTCGAACAAGAGGTATTCTAGTGCGTTTGAGGACCTTAACGTCCCGGTCCATGATTTCAACTGGTTCCTCGACGAATCGCAACTGTTCATCGATAGTGAGCTCCTTCAAAGGAACTATGAGGGTCTCATCTGACAGACACTTCTTCAGATTCGACAAGTGAAAAACGTTGTGAGCTGCACTGAGTTCTGCGGGCAGGTTTAGTTTGTAGGCTACCTTACCTATCTTCTCAATGATTTCGAACGGTCCGACATATCGTGGATTAAGTCTGCCTCTTTTGCCAAAACGAACCACACCCTTCCAGGGTGAGACTTTGAGTAGCACTCGATCCCCAACTTGGAACTCGAGTGGTTTCTGACGCTTGTTTGCGTAGGCTTTCTGACGGTCACGAGCCGCCGCCATGCGTTGCCGTATCTGAGCAGTTCTTTCCGTTGTGTCCACTACAAGTTCTGGACCCGTGATCTGACTATCACCCACCTCTACCCAACAAAGAGGTGATCGGCATTTACGCCCGTACAATGCCTCGAATGGAGCGGCTTGAATGCTGGTGTGGTAACTGTTGTTATACGAAAACACCACTAACGGGAGGTGTGTTTCCCAGCCGTTGCCGAAATCGATTACACATGCACGAAGCATGTCTTCTAAAGTTTGAATAGTGCGCTCAGACTGCCCATCCGTCTGAGGGTGATAAGCTGTGCTCATGTCTAAACGAGAGCCAAAAGATTTGTGCATTACTTGCCACAGTTCTGAAGTGAAACGTGCATCACGATCAGGGATAATCGAGGTTGGCACCCCGTGCCTCGAGACAACTTCCTTAAGATATACGTCTGCTGGAGTAGAGAACTTGTCTGTTTCCTTGATAGCCAAGAAGTGTGCAGACTTAGTGAGTCGATCCACGATCACCCAAATAGTATCATTCCCACGTTGCGATCTAGGCAGGCCAGTAACAAAATCCATGGAAATTTGCTCCCATTTCCATTGTGGTATCTCTGGTTGTTGGAGTAGGCCTGATGGTTTCTGATATTCAGTCTTGACTCTCGCACAAGTCAAGCACTTGCTGACGTAAGTAGCTATGTGAGCTTTCATGCTAGGCCACCAATATGTGGTTTTCAAGTCGTGGTACATCTTATCCGAACCAGGATGTACTGAGTAGCGAGACTTATGAGCTTCATCCATTACAAGCTCGCGTAAGTTGCCGTAGAGTGGGACCCAAATGCGTCCTGTTACATAGTAGGCGCCGTCTGCCTTTTGTTCTAACCGTTGCCTTGAGCCGCGTAGGGCTTCAGCCCTGACGTTTTCTGGTTTCAATGCTTCTACCTGAGCATTTCGTATCTGTGAAGGAAGACTAGACTGAATAGTGAGTTGCAACGCTCGTACACGCCTAGGTGTAGTATCTTTTCGACTAAGGGCGTCGGCCACCACATTGGCTTTGCCCGGATGGTACTTTATAGCACATTCGTAATCGTTCAGTAATTCAACCCATCGACGTTGTCGCATGTTCAACTCTTTCTGCTTGAAGATATGCTCGAGACTCCTGTGATCGGTGTAGATGGTGCACTTGGTACCGTACAGGTAATGTCGCCATATCTTGAGCGCAAAAACAACAGCTCCCAGCTCTAAATCATGTGTAGTGTAATTCCGTTCGTGGATCTTAAGTTGGCGCGAAGCATAAGTGATGACTTTATCCCGTTGCATCAACACACATCCAAGACCCTGGATAGATGCGTCGCAGTAGACTACAAAATCGTCCGTGCCTTCAGGCAATGAGAGGATAGGTGCGCTACAAAGTCTATCCTTTAAGTGTTGAAACGCTGTCTCCTGTGTAATACCCCAACGGTAAACAACACCTTTCTGCGTCAGTAATGTAAGCGGCTGTGCAATCTTTGAGAAGTCTTTGATGAACCTTCTGTAGTACCCCGCCAAACCCAAGAATTGGCGTATTTCGGTTGGTGTGCGAGGTGCAGGCCAGTTCTTGATCGAATCTACCTTTGATGGATCAACATGAATCCCATCCTTGTTTACCACGTGGCCTAGGAAGTGGACTTCACGAAGCCAGAAGTCGCATTTTGAAAACATGGCGTACAACTGTTCCGTTCGAAGGAGTTCCAAAATAAGTCGTAAATGCTGCTCGTGTTCCTCCTGACTCTTCGAATAGATCAGGATGTCATCGATGAAAACAATGACGAACTTGTCAAGATAAGGTTTGCACACCCTGTTCATAAGATCAATGAAAACCGCAGGCGCGTTTGTTAGCCCGAATGGCATGACTAGAAACTCGTAGTGGCCGTAGCGAGTTCTGAATGCTGTTTTGGAGACGTCCTCATCCCGGACTCTCAGTTGGTGATAGCCTGACCTCAGGTCAATCTTCGAGTAATAGCTCGACCCTTGCAACTGGTCGAATAAGTCGTCGATGCGTGGAAGAGGATAGCGATTCTTCACGGTCACCTTGTTCAGTTCGCGGTAATCAATACACATGCGGAAGGTACCGTCTTTCTTCTTCACAAATAATACTGGAGCTCCCCAGGGCGAAGAGCTAGGACGAATGAAACCCTTATCCAAGAGTTCTTTTAATTGCTTAGACAGTTCTTCCAGTTCGGTTGGAGCTAAGCGATAGGGTGCTCGAGCTATGGGTGCTGCTCCAGGAGCTAGCTCGATCTGAAATTCGACCTGGCAATGAGGCGGTAGCCCAGGTAATTCCTCAGGAAATACTTGAGGAAAGTTGCGTACAACTGGAATATCCTCTATCTTCTTCTCTTTCGTCGATGCATCAGTAACGAGTGCTAAATAGTAGTGTGACCCTTTCGCAAACACTTCTGGGCCTTAAGGAAGGAGATGATGCCCACTACAACACCACTCTTGTCGCCTTGAATTTCGAGAGGTTCTTTGCCAGAACGGGGAATACGAAAATTTTTCTCTTTGCATAGGATCTCTGCTTGCTGTTGGGATAACCAATCCATACCAATAACAATGTCGAAACCATCACAACGTTGGGGTCATTCCTAGCATCACCCTGACCAATCACGAACACCCGACCCCTGGCACCATTGCGTCGTTATTACCCTCCGTTGTTATTCCCGTTTCCTTGGTTGTGGTTCTGATTCGCAGGTCGTGAGCTCCTGAAATCCTTGGCTTCATGCCCCATCTTGAGACACCTTCTGACAACGACCCCTGTTGCACTGACCACTGTGGTGTCTGTTGCATCTATTGCACTTTGGGTGATTTCCTCGATATCCACCCTGCTTTGATAGTCATCAATCTTTCGCTGCTGTGCCTGGGACTGAACTGAAGTCGAACCCTTGCTGGAGGCTCCATCCGATTTTCGTTTGTTGTCACTGGGAGTAGCAGAAGTAGTAATAGTAGTAGCACCAATACGTTTAGGCAGCTTGTTCTGTTCCACTGCCTGGTCTGTGAGACGATGAGCAAGACGAGTAACATCCTGGATAGTAGCAAGGTTGGCAGAAGTCACACGACTCTGAATCTCTGGTACTACGCCTTTGAGGTATAGCTCAATGCGTTTGATGGGAGGATCCACCATAGTTGGACATAACATTGCCAGTTCCTTAAAAATCATTCCATGGGGTGGCATTAGCAGCCGCCAGCCCCAGCATCTGAACTTGCGCGTTCCACCAAGTTAGCGCAGTGCCTTAGAGGGTACCAGTGGCGTACTTCACCGTACGAGCCTCGGGGCATTCACACATTTTGAAGACCGATTCGAGCTCCTCGAACCAGTGAAGGAGTCCAACGACCCCTTCAGTGCCACTGAAAGTAGTAGGACGACAGTCCATAAAAGTCTTGAATGTGCATACAGGTGGCTGAGCGTGTTGACTTGTCGTGTGCGTAATAGTAAACAAAATTAAGCACAAGTGTTGAGTTACGAGAGTAGGATCTAAAGATCCTAGAGTGAGTTGTGATGGCAGGCTATACCTCCTGCCTGGGCAGCTGCGAGTGCTGCAGTAACTTGTTCAGTGATCAAAGCCGCCAACTGGGCTTGAGTTAGGTTAACGCGTCCACTCATGATCTTCATCTCAAAGGAAGCATGAGTGAGAGGGGTTCGCGAAAGTGCAATGACAGAAGAGAGTAAGCACATAAATGTTTCAATCAAAAGTTGTTACGTTTATCTAAGCATACCATGAGCAAAGTTCTATGTAATTCTAGCAAGTAGGCAATAAAACATATACCATATTACCTAGAATGTAGAGTCTTGCACGTGGAGCGAGGCGTCGTTGTGGATCGTTGAGCACTGTGCAGGTTATAGTCTGGTTTTAATAAAAACGTTTTCCCCTTATTTAAACCGAGTTCTCTATAACCAATGGCTCTGATACCAATCTGTCACACCCCCAAAATCCACACGCGGAGTATTACCGCTTGGAGGCGTGACTGACCAGGATCAAGCCACCAATCATATTGAACATATAGGTAATAAGTAAAAATAAATGTAATCCATCACAATACAATTGGTGTTCCATCAAAACATAGTATAAGTAGCGGAAGCATAGTATGAAAATCCAACACAAGTCTTAAGTTTAAAGAGTCATAAAGTTTTCATCAAAACATCCACAATCCGTGCCCACAACGACCGCGCCTCCCGTGCAAGCTCCATGTGTACCTAAGGTCCTGCAAGGCATGTAACAGAAAGTCAACAACAAAGTTGAGCGAGTTCACAGTTGGTTGTTCAGTTATAGTAATCGTATTGTAAACCGTATGTTCATTTAGTGAACCATGTTTCGTATGTATTTGTATCGCGGCCCTCTAGGCATGTTGGCGAAGATTAGTGGGGGTTTCCCATGTTTTCTAGACTAGGTATATTTGTATCGCGGCCATCCAGGCATGTGTGCGAAGTTTAGTATTCGTATCGCGGTCATTCCAGGCATGTGTGCGAAGTTAAGTATTAGTGTTAGTATCGCGGCCATTCCAGGCGTGTGAGCGAAGAGTAGTATTTGTATCACTAGTCTAGCAGTATCTACAAGTAACCTGCCTCTCCCGAGGTCAGTGGTACGTAATTCCAGTATTAATGTGTGTACAAGTAATCATCCAAACCCATTCCCAACCTCGGGAATCCCATGCCTTGGTAAGAGTGTGAACTCACCTTGGTTTGCTCGGTATGCTAAGTTAAGTGCTCAAAAGAAATCAGTCAAGTCCTATAGTGTGCACGTAGACTCAATCAGTACATGTTTGTAACGTTTCGCATGCAATCAATATCACAGAGTGTGTTTGGCAGCTAACATCATGCGTTACACAGCAGTTAGTCTCACGCATATAGTTCATGTCTCATATATCCGTCTTTCACAGTCTATGCAAACACAGTTATTCTTTAATATACTGAACAGGGTTAACAAATTTAACACAGTTAGCAACTTAACAGGATTTGATGCATAACAGAAATGACAATCAGCACTGTTAATTAACTAACAGAATTAACCAACAGGATTAACCAGAGTTACCCACTTATCAAAGTGTCATACATGAATCTAACATTGAATAAGGTTAACTGAGTTAGTAATCTTAACTTAATTAATAGACTAAACATAATTACATACTTAACAGAGTTAATATGTAACAGAATAAGTTAACCGAGGTTACTGAATTAACAGGGTTAATAGGTTATATGCTTAGCAGAAGACTCTCCACGAAATCACATGTGACAAATACAGACTTTGGCGAAATCACTTGGGATGAAAACACTTTGGGCGAAAACCCTTATGCGACGAAAACACCTGTTTTCGTTGACTTCAAGTGTGACGAAAACACACAAGTGTTTTCGTCCAATGCTGTGATTTCGTTGGCTAAACATCATCTTCATCAACAGTTACATAAATCAATTCATGACATCAGTTCGTGGATCATTGTTCTATCATACCGAATCATAGCGACTTTACCTAGGTGATATATGATTACATAACCATCAAGAAAATCTCAACATAATAACAATACACAAAAAAAATCTAATTATTTATTCAATCATGGCCGACAATTTTAACCACCTCAAGAGATTATTGGATCAATTAGTTTGGGTGGGCTTTGACTAATGTTAGGTTGAATCACATGCAAACCGTAGGATATGTACAATCTATGAACTCATGTGCACTTATAAAATCATGTGCAACTTCAGAGGAAAATAAATATTCACCATCATTATGTCTAGCATGCACCCTAAATTATAACATACCACATGTGATTTAGATAGCAACAGAGATGAGTTCGGTGGTGTACAGATCTAGATACTCACAAATACCAAAACAAGCAGCAACACGTTTACACAATTTCCAATTACCCAAACCGTCAGAACCTTAGATCGATATCAAGGTTTACATAACGCATGAAATCATTCCATCGCTAGGTCCATCACAGTTACGAACATGTTTACAGTATAAGCATACGTTAAGAATAAAAACAAACTTAAACAAGTAGATTACTAACCGAACTCAGAGAGATCAAACAAGAGAGATCTGATTTCGAGCAAGGTGAAGGCAGCCGTCGGGTTCAAAGGAAACGAGAGAGAGAGAGACGATTAGGGTTTGCCAGTTACAGACTTCGTGTGAAGGTTATGAATAAAACCCTATATCTAAACGCTACTGGGCCAAAGCCCAGTCTGATTTCGTTGGCCTCTTGTTGGACGAAAACACATGAGGTGTTTTCGTGGGTGGGGTGTTTGGCCAAGATCCATGATAAACGGCTCAACATTAATACAAAATAGATTATTATTAACTTACACTCACTTATAACGCACACCAATTATATAAAGCACACTTAATACACACCATATATCACATATCGGTTACAATACGATTTAACATATTACAACGTGTACAGTTGTGGAACAAACCAGTCGTGTAAACAAACAATCTAAACAATTAACGTGAAATAATGCGAAGATGGAAATCTTGGAAACTCGAGTTGTCACAAATCGCAATCGCAAACCAATCGCATCGCAATCGAATTGAGAACGCTAAACGCAAGTCAATTATAAAGATTGTATGTTAGATATAGTAGTTGGGATTAAAAGTAATTTAATGGGTAATTCTATCGTATCGCTCGCTCGAATCGCATCGCAACGCAACGCTCAACATTCGAATCAAAACGACAAAATTCATCGTGCCGGACAGTGGATCGAGTGGCTATCCGATCAGATTGCCATCCGATCGAGTTGCCACCCGATCGGACTGCCACCCGATCGACCAGCCTTTTCCTCACTTTCCTTTTTAGGAAACCCTATAAATACCCCCACATGTCACATCACTTGATGTGACAGCTCTCTACTCGACCCAGCCGCACTTCAGCCTCATTTCTCTTGATTTCTCTCGATTCTTGTAAGTTTTCAACCTAAATCTTGTACTTTCTTGATCTACACGCACTCCTACACCTTTCTATCTTTTGAATCTTAACTTTTAACCGTGAAATCACTGGATTTGAGGTGTTCTAGGGTGATGTCATCATGAAGTTCTTATAAACTTCAATGTTTAGCTTCATTCCACCAAGAACAACTCAGATCTGAAGGATTTCCACAAAATTTATCAATAATTTCACTTAGATCTACACGAATTCATGGATAAAAGGATTGAGAGAAGGTTTTCCAACTTTCTTTCAACTCTTTTACACTCAATGCACTTAAACCCGATAGAATCGGAGCTTGTTCTGATCTTCTACTCATTCTTAATGATGCATTTGTTCCAGATCTGAATTCTATCCGGGAGAGATATTGATTTCGGGTTTGAACATGAACTACCGACTTGAACCGTGAATCGGTCGAACTAGGGTGGTTCCTGTTCGGTCGGGTCACTTGGGCCGAGATAAGGGTTTTGTTGTTCAAGCAAGATATCAAAACATCTCGTTCAATGCTATAAAACTTCAAATAGAAACAAGTGTTAGGGCGATCAGACCGTCGGAACGGATTGTCGTCCGATCGGATTACCATCCGATCGACCGGCCATCCGATCGGGTTGCACTTGGTTCCTTACTTAAACTATTTTCAAACTATTCAAAGGATTTGAACGTTGAAACAGATTACCACGCGATCGGATTTGCATCCGATCGAGCGACCGTCCGATCGTGTGACGTTTGGGACTTGGATACTTAAACAATTTTCAACATGTTCAGTACGTACGGATAGCCATCCGATCGAGTGACCGTCCTGCTGTGAACTTGTTCTCAAACTGAGAAGTCTCGCCAATCGGATTGCAGTCCGATCGAATGACCGTTCGATCGACCGACCTGAAAGGTAGAGATACTTCTCTATTTTTAAAATGCTACAACGAAAACTTCAAAAGACAAACCATCATACACAAACGCATCCTCACCAAACGAGGTGACAATCCAATCGAATGGCCATCCGATCGGATGACCATCAGAACGGATTACCATCCGATCCTTGGTACACCTACACCGTTTTACGTGCCGAATTTCGCTTATGCTTTCGTTAACTGTTCTGGCTAATTCCGCTCTAGCGCTCCCTTCAATCCATTAACTCTATCGTAGTGAGTATACTTGAACCCTTTTTGCTTTATGCATTTTTGGGTGTTACATACGTTACTTATTCTAAATCACATCGAACACACTACGCAATACTTTAACACTATCCGCAACCGCATGTTATACGTGACTCGATAAATGCTTGTTTGTTATGTTTACGCATAGATTGTTGTCTACCTGCCTTAGCAACGATAGTACTATAGTTTGGACTCAGCACCTGTTCACTTAGGGGTTGTTAAGGACTACTAATCACATGATTCGTAGTGGTGAATATGTGTTACGAACTGCCTTGCGCAGTCAACCCGCAGTCATTAGTATTGATTGGATCATGTCGATAACTTACGTGCTTCACATCACACGTTGTACGTGCTGGTTATGCGTAAACGATTTCGAATTCTATTATGCTATTATCAAAATTGTATGCTCACCTTTACACTATGTGTATTGACTTTTACTTTAACGTATGTGATAGGTGCTTAAGATGCTAGGACGCCTTGTTTGTTGTGTGATGAAATCGAGGCTAGGAAAGAGTCTAGAAACAAACAAACAATTTATTTTTAATTGAAATCTGAGTTATCGGAACATAACTACTTGTCTTGATTTTTGTCTGTAATAACTATGCTACTTATTATGTCATGGTATGGGACGTGATGCTTAAAATAATTGGTAATCGTAGTTGTTATGGAAACTTCTGGACAATCTGTTTCCCTTAGTGCCGCGCCCCGATGTTTCCGCCATCGGTTGGGGTGTGACACTAATTAATACTAAGTCAAGGCCACCTGCTCGTCTAATAAACCGTAGTACATTGTAGGTAGTCGTGTACACCAGAAGAAGCTTTGAGTTACAGTTGGATACGAAGAACGCAGGATTGTGAGTTCATGTCCCCCTTTTCTCTTAACTGTTTTCGTTTCATAACTTCGGGGGTGAAGTACATGTTACAAAAGATTTACAAATGTTTATAAACGATTACAATTGGTATGGTTAGCTAAGGAAGGTACTGTTAGATCATGTGAATGGGTAGGCACACTCTTAAGACCATTAATCCTCGTACGTGGACCGAGGGGCATGAGTGATAGATCTATTTGGGTGTAGAAGGCCCACACCCATGTGGACCGGGGTTTGGCCCATGAGGTGACTATGTCTTACAGCCGGAGGCCCGATACAAAATCTGCTAGGTTTGAGCCTTCCTACGCCGTTGCACACATGTTAATGGCCTTGCAAACCATTAATTGATCTGTTTCCTTGTTTGCTTTCATACCAGGATTTACAAATACACACATACATACAATGATTTCAAAGGTTTATTCATGCACATATACAAACACATGAACTCTCTCAACTTTTGTTGATGTTTTCAAACTACATGTATTTCAGGAAATTAAATGTGGATCTGTCGGGCGTTTGGAAGTTTCAAGTGATGTTGGGAATAAAAGATGTCATCCGGTGTCCAAGGGTTTGGATAGTGTGTCTTATCTTGGATCAGACACATCATTCAAAACCTGGTTTTTATTAATGTCTTTTGTCGAGTCCTTATGGAACTCTAAACAATTTGCATGGTTTGTAATTTGGATTTAAAGTCTATGTTTGGATTCTAAAACAATGTCGTTGTGATGTTTTAAAACTTAATCAATGGATGAACATCTTTAGCCTTATCATATAGTTGTTTGTTATGGTTGAATGCAATGATATTAAGCAAGTCACACATAATCACGCTTCTGCAAAAGTAAGGGTGTGACAGTTTGGTATCGGAGCTTCGATTGTAGCGAACTAGGATTCCTTCTCGAGTCTAGACTACAATCATTAGGGCTCTCACGAAAACATTTTTACAACATGTTTTCATTGCATACACAAAATGCCCAGATCCATGGAACAAACATTTTTTTATACAAAAGGAAAGACAAGAAACATGATTGCAAGGTCACATTTGTGGTTTAGTCTTGGATAGACTAGGAAGGATAGAAAGGTTTCATGAGGAATAACGAGGATACATTTCATGATACATTGTCTTTGATTACATACTGAATGATAGTGGTTAATATATGTGCATATGTTATGATTGTTCTGTTACAGACACTATGTCTTAATCCGAGAGCGGATTGTCCGACACCGATGACCCTATGGCTATTGTCTCCGATGACGAGATCGCACCAGAGCCGAAGATATTTACATCAGATACTGAGAACGACCCAGATATGCTATCAGACGATGAGGATGACTTTTAGCCGTTCGCGTTTCCTGACTTTGGAGATGACTTACCCCTTGCTGATGGTATTCCAGACGAGGATCCTTTTGTTGTTCCCATTCCAGTCCATGATTATCTTATCATCGGGCATCCCGATGGTGAGCATATTGTGGCACCGATACTCGCTCCCGTTCCTCTCGTGGTCATCCCTCTTGGGGATTGGCCTTTTGATGATTTGTTTGATGATGACGTTGATCTGTTTGTTGATGGTCCTCCTGATGACACCCATGGTGATGGAGAGATAGACGAGGATATCATTGCTATTCCACCTCTTGAGATTCCTATTATTGAGCTATCCTCTTATACTAGTTTACACTCCATTTCGGACTCCTTTGAGTCTGTGACGTCTTCAGCCTTGCATGCAGTTGGATTACAACGCTATGCCATTGATTCTGATGATGATACAGTGATGTCAGCTGCACCATCTCCTCCACACGACCCCGAGCCTGGTCTTGAGCTAGATTTTGTTCCCGTATATCAGCCCGATGTTGCACCTGCTGATCCTGAGCCCATGCCTGATCATGGCCCTATTCCTTTTGGTTTACCAGACATTGCACCCCTCATACCTGACCCAGTTCCTGCACCCGTTGACCATCCTATTATTGAGCCACTTATTCCTCCACCTGCACCCGCACCCGCTGATGTTGCTCCTTTTCCTCCTGTTGAGTCCGACTTCCATCGCACTGATTTGCCTATCGTTTTTCTTCAGGATATACCCGCACCCCATCCAGGGGAAGGTACTTCAGGCCAACAGCTTAGTCATGATCCTTATGTTTCAGCAGCTTTTCACAGATCCCTCAGTCTACACCCTTTACCCCTTTTACTTCTTCGCCCCTTGATGAGCCATTCCGATGGTTCCCACTGTATTCTATGCCGATTTCAGATCCCTACCACCCCTCTCATTTTGTTGGCTATACATGGGATGAGTTACTTTTATCACTTCAGCTTCAGTATGAGATTATGAGTCGCAGGATTTTGGAGCTGGAGCTGACTCTGCGCCCTTTACCGTGTCCTTATCAGCCTACTTTTGTTCCCCCTCGTTCATCACCGTCTCCATTTTCACATCCACCTGCTCCTCTTACTCCTTTTCCAGAGTTTGATACTCGATTCTTTACAGTCGAGCAACAGATTAGTTATCTGCTGCGTCATGTATATGAGCTCGAGGAGGAGCTTGCGCATGTGCACAGCTTGCTTTTCTTTCCTCCACCTCCTCCTCCACCACTACCATCAGCATAGTGGTTTTTGGTTTTATGTAGGTTGCATTACTTTTGATGAGAGCACCGCTATTGAGCCGAGCTTGTGAAGCCTTTTTGGAGACCACCTTTTGATTGTATGACTTTTGTAGATTGATAGACTTGTTGGACAAGGGTAGTGTAACCTTGTGTTCCTTTTTATATGATACACTATGTAAAGCATGTAACAATACTTTGTGGTCGATGATTAATGAAAGCTTAATCGTCATGTTCTAATTAAATACGTTGTTGATTTACAAGTTTGTGCTATGATTGTGACGTTATATGCTCGCTTGCTATGATAAATGCTATTATATACGTACTATTTATTATTTAGCGAATAAGACCTGACCTATACAATCTTCTTCTTCGAAGATGCCTCCTCGAAGGAACACTCAGTTGCCCACAACCGAGGCAGAATTACACGAACGAATTTCACAGGCAATCGCACAACACGAGGCCCTACGCTCCGAACATAGCGGAGGCACCTCAAGGAATAACCCACCTAACGGTAATGTTTAAGTCACCCAAGACACATTACAATACGTTTGGACATTTCCATGTGCGTTTTGCTAATGCTTTCTGTGAATAATGTTGCTTGTATAGGCTGTACTTACAAGCAGTTTCTGGACTGCAAGCCTCTGAACTTTGACGGCACTGGAGGTGCTGTAGCTTTTGTGAGATGGGTTGAGAAGACAGATTCTGTGTTACGGATGAGTAAATGTGCGCCGGAGTACCAAGTCACTTACATTTTCTGGATTGTTTCTCGATGGAGCTCTGTCATGGTGGAACCTTCAGGTTCAGACTCTAGGAGAAGTTGCAGCGTATGCTATGACTTGGGATGAGTTGAAAGAGCTGATGCGTAAGAAGTATTGTTCGAGGGCAGAAATTCAGAATTTGGAAACTGAATTTTGGAATATGAAGATGGAAGGTCCTAAGATAGCTGAGTATGTGCAGAGGTTCCATGATTTGTCTCGCGTGGTCCCCTACTTGGTAGAACCAGAGTTCAAGAGGATTAAACGTTTCATTTGGGGATTAGCGCCCCAGATTCTAAGCATGGTGATGACATCCAAGCCCCCAACAATTACTGAGGCAATCGACTTGAGCGTGGCATTGACTGAAGAAGCAATCAGATTGGGCAAGTTTTCGATTTCTGAGGGAAAGAAGAAGGAGACTCATGTGGAGTCGTCTGGAGAAAACAAAAGGAAGTTTTCAAACTTCAAGAAGGGTACTCGTGCAAACAATAATGCCAATAAGCGTAGAGACGCTAACCCACCAGTTAAGGCACAAGCTGGTGCTACCGGTACTGAAAATAGAGGAAAAAGGTATATGGGCACCCTGCCCAAATGTGATGTATGTCAGTTGCATCATACTAGTCGATGCAGAGTTGGAATAAACTTGTGGAAAAATTGGTCATTCTAAGGAAACGTGCTGGGCTGGTACTGGTCATGGGAATGGTGGTCAGAGAGGAAATGGCAATGGTAATGGCAATGGCAACCGTGGTGGAAACGGTTATGGGAATAGAAATCAAGGAGGTAATGGAAACCGGAATGGAAACAGGAATCAGGCGGGAAATGGAAACCACAGAGGGAATAATAACAACAATCAAGGTGGAAATGGGAATGGCCGCGGCCAAGGTTGTTATGGCTGTGGTGATGTAGGGCACTTCAAGAGGGACTGCCCAAAGAACAACCAAGCTCAGGGAAGAGTATTCAACATTTGAGCTAGGGAAGCTCGCCAGGATCCGAACGTAGTCACTGGTACGTTCCCTATCAATCAACATTTTGCATATGTGCTATTTGATACCGGTGCCGACTATAGCTTCGTATCCCTAGAGTTTAAGAATATACTTGGCTTAGTAGCAAGTAAGTTAGATATCCCATATTCGATAGAACTAGCTAATGGGAAGCTAGTAGAAGCTAGTGAAGTGATTAGAGGCTATGTGATAGAGCTTGGAGAGCGGGAGTTTTCGCTAAATCTTCTGCCAATTGAATTGGGAAGCTTCGACGTAGTAGTTGGAATGGATTGGTTGTCGAGTAATCGAGCTGAGATTGTTTGCCATGAGAAAATTATCCGCATCCCGATGGCGAATGAAGAGATGATCGTGATTCATGGGGAGAAGCAGGATACGCCTCTACGGATTATCAGTTGGTTGAAGGCACAAAAGTTTTTGCGTAAAGGATGTGTTGCCTTCTTGGCTCATGTCATGGACAGGGAAGCCGAAGAACCGTAGCTCAAAGATATCCCTGTGGTAAGGGAATTTCCTGAAGTCTTCCCCGAAGACTTGCCAGGATTACCGCCCTAACGACAAGTCGAATTCCCTATTGACTTGGTTCAAGGCGCCGCGCCTGCAGCCAAGGCCCCTTATCGACTTGCGCCTTCAGGAATGCAAGAGTTGTCGACGCAGCTTCAGGAGCTACTGGACAAGGGATTCATTAGACCAAGCTTCTCGCCTTAGGGAGCTCTAGTTCTGTTCGTCAAGAAGAAGGACAGTAGTTTTCGTATGTGCATTGACTACAGAGAGCTAAACAAGTTAACCATCAAGAATCGGTATCCCTTGCCGAGGATTGGTGATTTTTTCAATCAACTTCAGGGATCAAGTTACTGCTCCAAGATCGATCTTCGATCGGGTTATCACCAGCCACAGATTCAGGAAGAAAGTATACCGAAGACTGCCTTCATAACTCGTTATGGACATTACGAGTTTCTAGTGATGCCGTTTGGGTTGACAAATGCGCCGACAGTATTTATGGACTTGATAAATCGGGTTTGCAAGCCATATCTCGATAAATTCGTGATTGTATTTATTGATGATATTTTGATCTATTCGCGGACAAAGGAAGACCATGAGCAACACCTTAGAGCCATCTTAGAGCTGCTAAAGAAGGAGAAGCTCTATGCTAAGTTCTCGAAGTGCGAGTTTTGGTTACGTGAGGTACAGTTCCTCGGTCACGTGGTAAACAAGGATGGAATTCATGTGGATTCCACCAAGATCAAAGCCATCAAGAATTGGGAAACTCCGAAGACGCCCACCAAGATCCGACAGTTTCTGGGTTTAGCAGGGTATTATCGCAGATTCATTGAGGATTTTTCCAAAATCGCGCAACCGCTGACCTCCCTTACTCAAAAGGATAAGAAGTATGAATGGGGAGACAAACAGGAAGAAGCTTTTCATCTGCTTAAGAATAAGCTTTGCGATGCACCTATTTTATCCCTACCCGAAGGCACCGACGACTTCGTGGTATACTGTGATGCCTCGCGTCAGGGATTGGGTTGTGTCCTAATGCAGCGAAAAAAGGTTATCGCTTATGCTTCACGCCAATTGAAGGTCCATGAGAAGAACTACACCACGCATGATTTGGAATTAGGCGCAGTGGTGTTTTCTTTGAAGATTTGGCGGCATTATCTGTATGGTACTCGTTGTACGATCTTTTCGGATCACAAGAGCCTTCAGCACATATTCGATCAGAAAGAACTTAACATGAGACAGCGACGTTGGGTTGAGTTGTTAAATGACTATGATTGCGAAATCAAATACCATCCAGGAAAGGCGAATGTGGTGGCAGACGCTGTCACACCCCAACCGATGGCGGAACATCGGGGCATGGCACTGAGCGAAACAGATTGTGCAGAAGTTTCCATAACAATTTCATTACCAATCAATTTAAAATAACATGTCCCATACCATGTCTCAAAAGATAATTCAATTATTACAGATAAAATCTAGCCAAATAGTTCTGTTACGACAACTCAGATTTCATTTGTACAGACAACTATTTGTTGGTGTTAGGTCCAGAGTTTTACGCTTATCTTTATTACGAGTCTTTTATGTTTATTTTTTTTAGATTATGTCTTGGGCTTGGGCTAGGCCATGTGGGCCAATGGGGTAGAGGCTCCTATAAATAGTCATGATTAGATTATTAGGGTAGAGCTCTCCCACATTTGTAATCATGTAGCCCCAATAGAGAACATAGTACCCGACAATCCTAGGGATTGTGTGCAAGGTTCTCGAAGATCGTACCAGACATTCCTTGAGACTGTGTGCGATCTAAGCAGTGGCACTAAGTTATTCAATGAAATATTTGTTTTTGTTCTTGTCGGTTTGATCTTACATTCCGCGTTCGATTGAACCGGTGAGTGATGTCTCGGGTTTTTCAGGACTAACAAGTGGTATCAGAGCCATTAAAGTCTTTCAAAGGCTCGGTTTTGACGTCACTCGAAGAACAAGAAGAAAGATTTGGTAGAGTGTTAACAAAAATCTGTCCATAGACTCCTGATCCTCTCTCTGACTTCCATAGCGTTTTCATTTCTTCTTTTTTATACCTTCGTTCTCATCCTCGTTTCACTCTTTAACACTCATCTGCAAAAAGTTATCCGATGTGGTTTGTAGAGAGAGAAATTGAGTAGAGAGAGAAATCAGAAAGATTGAGTCATCGATGGAGTAGTAGGTGCGGCCATGGCCTCCGGCCGACCACCGTTTTGTGTCATCATTGACGGATGGTGGCGATTTCAAAGGAGACAGAGTCGATGGGTGGTAACAGAATTACAGGGGTACTGCGAGGATGATGTGAGTGCTGCTGTCATTGAAACTTGTCGAAGATGATGGTTTCGTGAGAGAAGGTTGTGGCAGCTGTGGGTGATCGGAGAAACGGCGGTGAACGGTGTCTGTCGTCGAAGAAGAAGTGAAAAGTGATGATGGTGATGAGGGTAACCGGAGAAGAGATAATAGTGTTGGAGATGATGCTCGGTAGACAAAGATGAATGTTTGATGGTGACCGGTGAAGAACGGATGATGGCGGAGGTGGTTCGTCGACTGATTGAACGGAGATATCAGAGAACGGCGGAGGAATAATGAATGGAGATTGTCGGTTGTGATAAACGATGGATGATGATGGGTATTTGAAGGAGAGATCCGAGATGGTTTTGGATAAAATCATTTCGGATGATGAGGTTTGAAGGAAGGTATCTCGAATGGAAGATGTGGAGCGATGATAATGAAAAGCTGATGATGATGATGAATGTTTCTGTTGTTGTCTGATGATGATGAATGTTTGAAGATGATGATGTCACTGCATCATCAACAAAAGAATGTTGAGGAATATTCTTGACGGCTGCACATGTTGTCAAATCAAGGAATTAAAAAACCTAACAATTATCAACCGTGAGATGGGGTAAAAGATCTACGGTCATAAAGTAAGGAGATGCTTTGTGAATTTTTGTGCAACAATCTTTGAGGCCTACATTTGCAACTGAGAATATGGGTGGTTCTCAAGGTAGTGAAGTCACAGCAATAGTAGCGCAGAATGTTGTGGGGTCAATAATGGAGCTGAACACCTTTGCCACTGGACCGAACAGTATTAGCCCAAGTGACATGAGCCTAGGTTAGTAGAACAGTGAATTATATATGTCTCAAAGTTGTGGGCCTGGTGGTGATATTTTATCATCAGAGTTTGATGTGGAAGTGGGCCTATTTCCAGAATGTAATTTTTATCAGGCTTGAATTTGTCATTTTGGTTTGAGCTGGGTTTTGTCTGGTTAATGAGACTCGTTGCATATGGAGCGTGGCTGGTCTGTTTTTGGAGTTTATTTTTTCGGAAGTTTGGTAAAATTTGGTCAGCAGACTAATGGGACTAGTCCAGCAAACTTTGGTCCTTTATTTTCAGTGAACTCAGGAGCCCAGGTATGTGTGACTTGAATACCAGACGGATTTTTTGGATCCGTGTGTTCTAGAGGTGCACAAACCGGTTAATTTTAATAACCGGTTCGGTTAACCAGTTATACCGGTTAATTTGACTTTTTGACTTTAACCGGTTAATGCTTTAACCGGTTATTACTTTAGCCGGTTATTATTTTAACTGGTCCGGTTAATTACTTTAACCGGTTTGGTTAATTAACCGGTTATTTCAGTTATTAACCAGTTTTTTTGCCTTTTTTTTGAATTTTTCGGTTATTTTTTCGGTTAACCAGTCTATCGGTTAAAAAACCGGTTTAAAAAAACCGGTTAATAACCGGTTATTATACTAAACACTTATAACCGGTTACTAACCTACGGTTAAATAACCTATTGAACCGGTTATTAACCGGTTACGGTTTCGGTTAATAACCGGTTACGGTTAATTAACCGGTTATTTTGTGCACCTCTAGTGTGTTCTTGTTAGTAAAAAAAAAATTCATATCATTCTTCGACCATGATCCGACATTATTAGAGACCTACGACATTCGTCCGACATCATTCATTATCATCATATTTCATCCGACATAGAATCAAACTTCATTCGAGATACGTTGATGGGCTCGTTTACTGCTGGGCCACTAAAGGAGAAGACCCAAGGTTGGAGATCGTCTAAACCGTAATAAAGAGAGCATAAAACTAGGGGGAGATTGTTAGGTCCAGAGTTTTACGCTTATCTTTATTACGAGTATTTTATGTTTATTTTTTTAGATTATGTCTTGGGCTTGGGCTAGGCTATGTGGGCCAATGGGGTAGAGGCTCCTATAAATAGTCATGATTAGATTATTAGGGTAGAGCTCTCCCACATTTGTAATCATGTAGCCCCAATAGAGAACCTTGTACCCGACAATCCTAGGGATTGTGTGCAAGGTTCTCGAAGATTGTACCAGACAGTCCTTGAGACTGTGTGCGATCTAAGCAGCGGCACTAAGTTATTCAATGAAATATTTGTTTTTGTTCTTGTCGGTTTGATCTTACATTCTGCGTTCGATTGAACCGGTGAGTGATGTCTCGGGTTTTTCGGGACTAACAGTTGGCCTTTAAGATCTTATTCTAGCCTCGATTTCCTAGCAGATGTGCATCCTAAGCACCTGTCACATACGTTAAAATAAAGTCAATACATATAATGTAAAGGTGAGCATACAAGTTTGATAATACCAAATAGAGTTCGAAATTCGTTTACGCATAACCAGCACGTACACATAGTGAAATGAAGCACGCTAGTTATCGACATAGATCCATCGATACCAATGACTGCGGGTTGACTGCCTGAGGCAGTTCGCAATACATGCTTACCACCGTTATCCATGCAAGTAATTGTCCTTAACAACCCCTGCGAACAGGTGCTGAGTCCAAACTATAGTACTATCGTTGCTAAGGCAGGTAGATAGCATTCCATGTGTAAACATAACAAACATGCATTCATAAGCCACGTATAACATGCATTAACGGTTAGCGTTCAAATAGTATTGAGTAGTGTGTTTATTGTGATTTGAATATTCGTAACGTATGTAACACCCAAAAGTGCGTAAAGCAAAAAAGGATCGAGTATACTCACTACGATGGATGGATTGAAGGGAGCGCTAGAGAGTAAGGTTAGCCTGAACAGATTGATAGCATAACGATAAGTGACGCGTAAATTGATGCAAGGTGTAAGTGGCTCGGACAGCAGTTCGGTCGGATGGTAATCCGATCGGACAGCCAGTCGTGCGGGTGACAATTCGTTCGGATGGTCATCCGGTCGGACGGTAGTCCAGTCGGATGACTATTCGAGTGGATTGTTTCTTCCTTTGAGAAGGATGTGTTTGTGTATGATGGCTTGACTTTTGAAGTTTTCGTTGTAGCATTTTGAAAACATTGATGTATCTCTACCTTTCATGTCGGTCGATCGGACGGTCAGTCGTGCGGATGACAATCCGCTCGGATGATTATCCGGTCGGACGGCGACTCGAGTGGCGAGGTTACTCACTGAGAACAAATCCACAGCAGGTTATCACTCGATCGGACAGCAGTCCGGTCGGGTGGCATCCTTAGTGCATTGAACATGTTGAAAATTGTTTGAGTGTTAAAGTCCAAGTATCTCATGATCCGAAGAGTAATTCGGTCGGATGGTAGTCCGATCGGATAGCAATTCGTTCAATACTCAAACTTCAGATAAAGTTGATCAAGTGTGGGACCCAAGGTGCAGTCGCTCGGACAGCTGGTCGCTCGGATGGCTTATCCGTTCGGACAGTAGTCCGGTCGGATTGCACTCTGTCTCGGTTGTTCCGTTCGTCTTTCACTTGGTCGTTTTGATTGTTTGTCATTTTATCGAGACGTTTTGACAACGTGTTAACCAACAGAACTCCATCTTGACACAAGTAACCCGATCGACCAGGAATCACCCTAGTTCGACCAGTTAACCGGTTCGAGACGGTTGTTCTTGGTTAACCCGAAATTGGTGGTCTCTTGAGTAGAATCCAGATCTTGAGCTAGCACACCACTGAGAATGAGTAGGAGACTAGATCAAGGCCCGATCCTATCGGTTTTGAGTGCATTAAGTGTAAAAGAGTTGAAAGGAAGTTAGACACCATCTTTCAATCCTTTTTCACCATGAATACATTTAGATCTATGCAAGATCTTTGTTTATTTGTATGGAAATGGGTTGGATCCAAGTTGTTCTTGGTGGATTGAAGCCAAAACATGAAGTTCACAAGAACACCATGATGACGTCATCATAGAACACCTCAAATCTAGTGATTTCACAGTTAAAAGTTAAGATTTAAAAGATAGAAAGGTGTAGGAGTGCATGTAGATCAAGGAAGTACAAGATTTAGGACGAGATCTTACCGGAATCGAGAGAAATCGAAGAAAAGGTGGGGAGCACGAGCTGTTAGGACGTCAGATGGCAAAAGTAGAAAGTTTGAGAGTGACATGGGGTATTTATAGAGTTACCCAAAGAGAAAAGGGTGGGTCGGTCGGATGACATCTCGCCCGGATGACAATCCGGTCGGATGTCACCTCAGTCGGATGGCAGCCTGACACCAGATCAGGTGGCAGCCCGGTCGGATGGCACTTGGTTCGGGTGTTCGGCACGATGATTTTTGCTGTTTCGATTTTGATTACGATCGATGCGAATGCGAGAGAGTTTCCTATTCAAATTACTTTTAATCCCAACCATTTATATCTCGCGCTATCTCTTCTCCACTAATTATCATAATTCGATTTCGATTGCGTTTCGATTGCGATTTGATTGCGTTTCGATTGATTCCCACACATACATAAATTAAACATGCACAAGTAACACATAAGGCACACACACACGTATAACAGTAACCAAAATGCGTAATTCGAGTTGCGAGTGCGATTGTGATTCGATGTTGGTTTGATTAGCATAGTTTGATTATCGTTTAGTTAACTTTATCGCATTATTTCTTCCTATAGTTCACAGTCGTAAGTTGATTGAATAGCGAGAAAACATACGTCGATTATTGTAATTATTGACACTTACTCCACATAATACAACTAAAATAAACACATAGAAGAATTTCACTGCAAGTCAGGTTGAGCGAAATCGGTCGTTGACTTTGACCTTGACTTTGACTTCAGAAACACGGGGTGTTACAGACGCCTTAAGTCGAAAAGAAAGGATTAAGCCCATAAGGGTTAGGGCTTTAGAGATGATTATTCAGACAGACCTCTCGTTGCGTATTCGTGCTGCACAGAGAGAAGCTCTTAAGAAAGAAAACATTAAGGCTGAATACCTCCGTGGGATGGAGAAAAGGTGGGTACCCAACGAGGAAGGAACCTTATATTTTATGGGACGAATTTGGGTTCCTCTTATTGGAGGTCTTAGAGACGTTATTTTTTATGAAGCTTATAAATCAAGGTACTCGATCCATCCAGGGTCGGACAATATGTACCAAGATTTGAAGGATTATTACTGGTGGCCAAGACTTAAGGGCGATGTGGCTACTTATGTTGGGAAGTGTTTGACTTGCGCCAAAGTGAAGGCCGAGTATCAGAAGCCTTCAGGTCTTCTACAACAACCAGAGATACCCCTGTGGAAGTGGGAGCATATCTCTATGGATTTCATAACGAAGTTTCCCAAGACTCCCAGAGGTCAGGATACAATTTGGGTAATCGTGGACCGTTTGACAAAGTCTGCGCACTTCTTGCCGATCAGAGAAAAGGATAACACTGGTAAGCTAGCTGAGCTGTACCTAAGGGAGATAGTAGCACGTCATGGAGTGCCTATCTTGATTATATCGGACAGAGACGGAAGATTTGTGTCAAGGATTTGGCAATCCTTTCAAGAAGCTTTCGGTTCTCAGTTGAATCTGAGTACAACTTTTCATCCACAGACGGACGGTCAAAGTGAAAGAACGATTCAGACGCTAGAAGATATGCTATGTGCTTGTGTAATGGATTTAGGTGGCAGTTGGGATACTCATTTGCCTTTGGTTGAGTTCTCCTATAACAACAGCTACCATACAAGCATCCAAGCTGCACCGTTTGAGGCTCTCTACGGACGCAAGTGTCGATCACTGTTATGCTGGGCAGATGCAGGCGACAGACAACTGGTTGGTCCCGAACTGGTCCAAGAGACAACTGATAAGATCATGCAGATCCGAGAGCGCATCAAGGCGGCTCGTGATCGCCAGAAGAGTTATGCAGACCAAAGACGGAAACCTTTGGAATTTGAAGTGGGTGATATGGTTCTGTTAAAAGTCTCGCCTTGGAAAGGTGTGGCACGCTTTGGGAAGCGTGGAAAGTTAAACCCACGTTATATCGGACCGTTTAGAATTTTGGAAAGGGTTGGTTCTGTAGCGTACAAGCTGGAGCTACCAGCAGAACTTAATGGTGTTCATGATGCATTTCATGTATCTAATCGAAAGAAAAGTCCAACTCAAGAGACAGTGGCCATCCTTGCTGATGAAGTTCACATTGACGACACGCTTCATTTCACTGAAGAACCCATTGAGGTTACAGATTGGAAGGTTAACAAGACTCGGAGGAGAAGTGTTAAGCATGTCAAGGTTCGATGGAACGCACGTCATGGCCCAGAGTTTACCTGGGAGTGTGAAGGCCGAATGAAAGCAAAATACCCGCATATGTTCCCCAACTCCCCTGCGGCTAGTAGTAAAGCTTAAATTTCGGGACGGAATTTTCTTAACAGGGGGAGAATGTGACAACTGTCAAAATTCCAGGTATCCGTACAATTATTAAACAATGATTAGTGCTTAATGACTGTGCTGAATTTCAATTAATGACTTAAATTGCTTTCGGGTTATTGCTATTGTGCATACATATGCATTACA
Source organism: Helianthus tuberosus (assembly GCA_030545235.1). Classification (NCBI taxonomy): domain Eukaryota; kingdom Viridiplantae; phylum Streptophyta; class Magnoliopsida; order Asterales; family Asteraceae; genus Helianthus; species Helianthus tuberosus. The sequence continues at coordinate 4,022 of JARYGA010037762.1, read as the reverse complement.
TATTGCAATTGACATACCATTATTGCATGCAAACTTTGTTGATTCAATTGATGCACGAAACACAGTTAGCACAGTTATCAAATAAATCAGAAAAATGCTGACGAAGTTTAGTACATAGATAGACATTGCATTGAGACACAGAATGAGCCAAAAACCAAGAGTTACACTAGTATAGTGTATAGGAAAGGAAGGATCACAAAACTTCCTTCCTAGAGATAGTTTAAGTGCTGGAAAGTGCCTAAAACTCACATAAACTGTAGAATTCTGCAGAAATCAGCAAAATTCAGCATTTAAACACTCTAATACCATGCAGAAATATGGTTAAATAGTCCAGAATACTTTCCTAAGTATTGGGAATCAAAACTGTCACAAAAGGTAACATAAAGCACACTAAACTGCATAGTTTAGCACCTTAACGAACCAGTAACCAACCGAACAACCGGACACTACCCGAAACATTAAATTTCCACTAGAAGCATTGTTTTATCATTACCGAGCTAGTTATGGTCCCCGAACATCATAACACATTATACAACAACTAGTAACTAACTAACCTAACTAATACTTGATTTTTAACCAACTAAACTAACTATTGGTTATCACCTAGCCTAAGACCCCCCACCTATAATCGGCCAACGTCTTGGCCCCACATGTGATTTTATTTAGTTATTTTATTAGATTAGGTTTCTCTTTTTAAAACATATAAACCATTGGAAAATATGTGTTGGTGGATTATAAGAAGTTAACCCTTAAGACATAACCATTTCATTCTCAACACTTCACTCAAAAACTCTCTTCTTCTTCCCTTCCCCTTGCTCACGGCCGAACACCATCACCCACACATCCATCATCATCTTTCATTCTTCATTCAATCCACACATATACAAAGGTGTTAGAAGGTGTATAAGGAAGCTTGGAACTCTTGGAAGCTAAAGGACCTCTCACACAAGCTTTTATCCTTTTCATTTTCATCTAGTGATCATCCCTAGCCTTGAGCTAGTAGTAAGATCATTCTACTCTTCATTTTTCATCTTGTTTTGGTGGTTAAAAGAAGATACAAGTTGTTAATCATGAAGAACACAATGAATCAAGAGCATGAAACTTGAACATAAGACTAAAAACATAAGAAAACAAGTTGTTTAAGTATTGTTATGATTGTTGATTGTTGTTTGCTCATGTTATTTATGTTGATCATCATATGATCTTGCTAGATAGTGATTAAAGACATAATCTAGCAAGATGAGAGGATGATTATGTTAAAGATCAATAGATCATCTTCATGTATATCATGAACTTGAAAGTATAAATTGTTTTTCTTGTTAAGTGATGATCAAAGTAAACATAAAGTCTTCTAAATCTTTGATTTCAAGAAAGACTTTTCAAGAAATCAAGTTAAAAATGCATAGTTTACTTAATCTTGGTTCTTAAAGAAATTAAGCACATTTTTAGTGGTTAACAAGTGTAGAAATACATATGTAACAAGAAAAACTCAAGAAGAAACATTTTTAGAAAAATGATTTACAAGTTGTAAAGGACTAATTTCTTTAAAAATGATGTTTTTAATTAAACAATCACACTTTAAAGGGTAACTAGGCTTACTAAACACACTAGTAAGTTACTATATATTTTTGTAAATTTTCAAGTTCATGAGGTAGTAGTTTATGCTTGATTTTGGCAAATTGGTAAGTGTAGATTGATTTGTTGTTGATTGTGTTGATTTATAAAAGAAAATGATATGCTTTGAAAGCATGGAAACCTCCATTTTTAGGGGAAACTATGGCAATTTTTTTCTAGAAATGAAACACTTAGAAAAATATTTTTAAACAAATATTTACAAGTATATTTTAAACCATGAATTTTCATATAAAGTTTGCCATAATTTTTGTTACAAGAATTATAAATATTGGAGGTTGATTTTTGTAAATAAAAGTGACTAAATATGTATTTAGGAAAATATATATTTAGATGTCACCATGTGTGTGATTATTTGTATATTATGTGTACTAGTTATATTATTTTAGGACTTGAAATAATATAACTCACCAAAATATTACAAAAATTCCAATAAATAAATATACAATTTACACCCAAAATATTGGACAAACCAAACAATGAGTATAACTTGTTGGTATATCCGTCTGTCGACTTCGTCTTGTATCGAGTCTTGTTGTATTCTAGATAAATCAGGGCGCGAAATACGAGAAACTGGAATTATAGGTAATTTCGCTTGAAATAACAATGTGTCATTTCAAGCGAAATCAAATGCTTAATTCCGCTTGAACTTGTTGTCTAGCTTAAACTTGTTATTTCGCTTGAATAGGTAATTCCGCTTGAGCATGTTCAAACGGAATCATAGGTCTATAAATAGTCTTCCAAGAGAAATCAGTAGTAAGGTTCTTGATTTCGGTAGTGAAGCTCTGCCGAGGTGTCTATAGCATTGTAATCGATCTTATATCAATCTAAAGACAGTTTAAAGTGATTTCTTGTGCATTCTAGCTGAAATAACACTGATACTTGTGTTTCCGCCACTTGTATTGGTGAATAACTCTTCTGATTGACTCGTTCGGGTCTGAAAACGATCCTACAAGCGGTATCAGAGCTAAGGAGGAAGAGTTCTAATCATTTCAGCTGTAAAATCTGTTTTCTACACCTTCTTTTCACAATTAAACAAAATTTCACGGTTAAAATCGGTTGATTTTCAAATATATTGTGCGCAACAGTGTTTTAACAAACCCTAGAAAGAATCAGACTCTAATTCGAAGTATAAATTGATAAATTTTTGAAAAAATTGTCCGGAAGTTAATTCCGCTTGAAAAGATTGATATAATTTCGCTTGAAATTGCCTTGTGATTCCGCTTGAAATCACACTTTGTATCTGATTCCGCTTGAGAGTTCTTCTGATTTCGCTTGAAACGTGCTATTCCGCTTCAGTTGCGTAATTTCGCTTGAGTGATTACGCTTGAATCACCTATTCCGCTTCAAGGCCCTTATAACGCTTGAAAGAAGTGTGTGTTCAAGCGAAATTAGGTATTTCGCTTGAGTTGATATTCCGCTTGAAGGGTTATTTCGCTTGAGAAGAGTATTCCGCTTGAAATTGGCAGATTGTGAATTTTTTGAAAAACGAAACATGGAGAACGATTTTTATAATGCGTTTGCTAGTCCAATAACTGTAGCTCAAAATACGATGCTTGAAAATGAAACGGGAACTATGCAAAAACCACCGAAGCTTATGGATATTGATGATTTTAGTGGATGGTCTGAACGTTTTGGTAACTGGGTGGAAGCTTATCACCTAGATGCATGGGAACATACGGAAGTTCAATATGTTAGACCAGTCGGGAACAATCAGGTGAAAATACCAATTAGAGAATTAAGTGATGTGGAGAAAAAGAAATACAAAGATGAGAAATTGATGATTAGTTTGTTACAACAAGCGATTAAAGAAGATATCTTGATTTTACTTCAACACAATGGAAGTGCATATTCGATTTGGAAAGAATTAGAAGCAAAGTCCCATGGTAGTGAAGATATGCTCAGGAACAAGATGTCACTTATGAAGAAATAATTTGATCTATTTCGTGGTTTGAGAACGGAAAGCACCAAGCAGATTATTGAAAGATATTGTAACTTGGTGAAAAACATGACAAGATTGGGCATCAACAAACATAAAGATGAGTTGATTGAGAAACTGGCTGATGCGTTGCCACATGATGTTTGGGGAACTTTTCTGATGATGTTGAGAAATAATACAAAGGAATATAGCGAGCTAACACTGGGTGGGTTCATCAAACATCTTGAAGCTCAAGAGATGGAGCAAAGAAAGATCGCTAGAATGAAGAATTATGATGGAGAACAAGACATCGGATTGTATTTCAAAGGTGGTGTTAATGAAAAGACAAATCTTTCTCCAAAAGTTGGAACTGCTTTTAATGTGAAAGGTTCTTCAGAAAGTTCATCTCAGGGATCAAGCAGCAAAACTGGATTCACTTCATTTCCAACATTTGATCCACATTTTTCTACAA